>PVHP010002122.1:0-68759 GCA_004024765.1 Zapus hudsonius
ATCTGTTCAATAAATTTTCCTCCCCAAATCATGCATGGTTTGGAGATTCATCCCAGCGGCGTGTGGCTGACTACGACACTAGCCCAGGCTGATCTGACACTCACTCTGTAGTCCCAGGCTGGCCTTGAACTCACAGTCATCCTCGTACCTCTGCCTCCCCACTGCTGGAGTGAAAGGTATGCACTACCAAGCCTGGAAGTTTTAAATATTTAAATCTTTGATTTGTATCCTCAGCCCATAACAGGAAGTTTGAAATAACCAAATATAAAGCCAAATGTGGTAGGACACACCTGTAATTCTAGAACTCAGGAGGCTTAGGCAAGAGAATAGCAGCAAGTTCACTGAGTAGAGAACACCGGGTTTCCCAGAGCTACATAGCAAAACTGTCTCAAAGAGCCAAAACATTTTAAATGCTCATGCCAAACTGTGAGATGGATAGTTTGTCATCCACGCCTCTGCTGTATTCCATCTTCAACTGTTTCCTTCTCTCCAGGCCCCTGGTTCTTTCTAGATCCATGCATTTGACAGCATCATGATGCTTATCTGATATTATTGGGGAAAACTGTGCTAAAATGTTGGAAATAAGGTTTAGCAGTGGACTTCACATTGCTAGGACAAAACACTCATCAAACAGAAGCAGCATATGGGAGGAGAGGGCTTATTTATGCTTACAATTACAAGGTGAAGTTTCATTATGTCAGGAGAAACATGGCAGAGCAGGCAGCCAGGGCATACCATCTTGTCACTTCAGTGGGGAGGAAAATAGTCTAAGTGATACTTCTGGCAAATGTGACCTCTAGCAAGTTTCCACCTCCCCAAAGCTCCACAACTCTCCTAAATTGCCACCAGCCAGGGACCAAGTATTCAAAACACATGTGCTCTGGGGGACAGTTTCATTCAAAGCACCACATATGGAGTATCTAGTCTAGCCACACTTGCACAAGAATGAATGACATTTATGACATTTTTAAAGGACAGAAAGGAGACAATGGTGAGCACAGAGGACAGTCCGTGGAGTTGGTGCTTTGGGTCCAGAGGTGGGGTAGGTTTGCTCTTGGTGTTTTCAAGCCTTTGCTGAGAGGGCAGCATGAACACAGCTGTGACCAAGGACAGCTCTGTTTGGCTGCTTGGGGACAGGGTGATGGAAACAGTGCACAATGTTGTAGCTGCTTGATCTATGTGGTGGCCAAATTCATTCACGCACTCTCTCACTTAAGCCACACAAGCTTGTCTCCAAGCATCCTCAGGCAACCAGAGAGCCGACTGGAAGGTTCATCAGCCATGCAGAGCCTTGCCAAGGGAGCTGCACCCTGGCCAGCCTGTGAGGGGTACCAAAAGAAATTAGCTTGGAGATAGATGAAGGCATCCAGTAGTTCATGGAAGTCCAAATCAGAATGGAACAGGGAAGGACCTGAATAGTCATCAACAGTAATAACCAGGTGTGGGAAAACTTTAGTCAGCAATGAGAGCCTCTCTGTACTACAACAAATGCCCCCATGCTGATCACATCCCCCATGTACATGAGCCCACACCCCCTATACTGATGACATAACCCCTGTACCTGAGCCCACACCCCCATACTGATCACATACCCCCAGTACAAGCCCTCACCCCTATACTGATCACATACCCCCAGTACATGAGTCCACACCCCCCATAATGATTACATACCCCCGTACATGAGCCAACAGCCCCTGTACAGGTCGAATACCCCCTGTACTACACTCTTTCACCCTGTACAGGCATTCTCACTGTGGAAAGCAGAACATTCCTGGGAGAAAGCACACTGAGGAAACCTTCCAGCCCAGCCTCGATTCTCTGGCCCTTCACTGAAGTATCCTGGAAAGGAAAGGCCTTCTTCCTCACCTGACTGTTTTCAGGATTCACTGTGATATTGGTCAATAGCAACCATGATTTTGGAAGCAAGTCCTCTACATCCAGGCTCTGTACTGAGCCTAAGACCTTTAGCATCTCAGCTAACCCTCGTGATAGCCCTGAACATAGATAAGTTGACATCAAAACTTAACCATCACACCATCTTAAAAGGAGGAGATGTTTGTTTGTTTTTGTGCTAATAGTCAATTCTCATTGGGATGATATGGAATCTTAAGGTGTTTTTAATTGGCATTGCCCTCTTGGCTAAAGATGTTGAACATTTTTTTTAAATCTTCTTTCAAGAACTATCTGTGCATTTTATTAGCCCATATATTGATTGAGCAATTTGGGTTTGGTGAGGGTTTTTTGGTGTTTAATTTTTGCAGTTCTGTATATATTCTTGCTATCACCACCCTGTCTGAAATATAGCTGGTATTTTTCCCATTCTCTAGACTTCCTGTTTGCTCTACTAATAATTTTCTTTTCTGTACAGAAGCATTTTAATTTCATGTAGTCCCATTTGTTGATTCTTGGAACTATTTTCTGTATTACTGGAGTTCTGTTCAGAAAGCTCTTGCCTATACTTTTAACTTGAAATATATTCTATACTTTTTCCTCTAACAATTTCAATGTTTCTAATTTTAAAGTCTTCGATCTATTTTGAATTGATTTTTCTGGAGGGTGAGAACTGGCAGAAATGTCAAAAAAGGAAAACCCTGAATTACTGGTTGTAGGAGTATAAACTGGATCAACCACTATGGAGATCAATTTTACCCAAAAATCAGCTTTTTCCCTTCAAGCTATCATATGATCTCACTATACCACACCTGGGCATATATCCACAGAATTCCATACCTTACCACAGAGGTATTTGTGCAACCATGTTCATTTTTGCTCTAACCACAATAACAAGGAAATAGAATCAATCTAGATATTCATCATTGAATGAATGGACAATGAAAATGTAGTACATACACACAAGAGAATGTCATTCAACATTAAAACATGGAATAAAAAATTGCAGGAACATGGAAAAGATTATACTAAGTGAGGTAACCCAGACCCGAGGGGGGAGGGGGAGGAACTCACATGTTATTTTTATATGCAGATTTTAACTCTAAAAGTTAAATATTAAATATTTCTGTATATATAATGAGGGGGTTGCGAGAGGGTATAGGCTATAAAACTAGATAGGAGAACATCAAAGGGGAGCCAGAGGTATCAAGAAAGATGAGATGTGCAAAAGGACCCTTGAACCATGAAAATGGAAACAAGGTTATGGCAGGGAGAGAGAATGGGGGTAAGGGAATGGGAGAGGGGGAAAGAAAGAGGAAGGGAAACAAAATAATCTGTTTGGAAAACACCATATAGAAACCTAAGTCTGTATGCTAATAATTTTTAGATATTTTATTTATTTGAGAGAGGGTGAGACAAAGAGAAAGAAGCAGATAGAATGAGCGTGCCAGGGCCTCCTGCCACTGCACATGAACTCCAGATGCATACACCCCTTTTGTGCACTTGTCCTTACATGGGTACTGGGGAATTGAGCTCAGGTCCTTAAGTTTTACAGGCAAATGCCTTAACCTCTGAGCCATCTCTCTCCAGCCCAGCTAATGATTTCTTTAATAAAGAAATGAACAAATGGGATTCAGAGAAGGCACATACCTAGCACACAGTGCAGCTCATCCCAACCATCCCTCCCACCAGACTCAATTTATCTGAGCCAAGAGCAGCTCCAGGCAGGGTACCCTCCATGTGGATGGACTGTGAGCAGGTCTTGCAGACCTCTGCATGACAAAGCATTCACATGCAGCCATGGTGAGGCTGCATGGCCCACCCCACCTGCAACGCCATCTGCCTGGCAGGCATCCCAAAATTTTAGTTTTCCTAGTCTCTTTCTTTCTCTATCCTTGTTCTCTTTATGTCTGTGTCTGTCTGCTTAGGATCTTCATTTGTAACGTGTCTTCCTAGTCACTTCATTGCTCAATGCTTCACTCTCAAGAGAACTCAAACTGACAAAAGTAAAACTAGATTTTACCCAAAAATGGTGCCTGGGCTGCTTGCAGGCAGGGCATGTCTGCCCTTAGTCAAGTAGTAGAAAACACAATGTTAGTTTCCTGCTTCAGAATTATACCTCACGAAGCAGGACAGAATCATACAGTGAGCTGACAAGATGGTCTCATTAGCAAATGCATTTTCTGAGTTTGGGGAGAGATGCACAAAGGAAAGATGGTGTAATGTGAGTGACTGTTGATGTGACTGGCTTCCCAACAGGTACCTTGGGACCTGCTTTGGACCCCTAGTCCGAGTCACTCTGTCCTCATGGTAGCCCTTAGACAAGCCACTGACCACATTAGTCTCTGCTTCACACCCAAGGTCTTCAGCTCATTTGCAGTGCACTTGTACCTAGCGCGTCCCCTCTGAGCATGACACTTGCAACTTCCATTCTCCTTATCAGGTTCTGCTGGGAGCTTCCATTTGAATCATTTGTCCCATAACTTACTCTCTCGATGAAGGACTTCACCACAGATGTGGAGCAGAGCTCTCCCTCTCGCTGCCTACAGGTCCTTATAACCCGGCATTAATATTCTTGAGTATCATTCTGTTATAATTTATACTAATTTATTTGTATTACTTGTAAATACCGTAGAAAACGAACGAGTTGGTATAAGTAATTATTTAAAGGTGACCTGCATTGAGGCTAGAAGACATATTTAGGGAAGTTCTCACTGTCATCTGGAGGCATCCCTAGCTTTGTCCAGAGGAACAGAGTTGAAAGTCTCCATGACTTGCTTTACTTTGACATTCCATGGTGTTATGGACCTACCTGAAGAGAAAGCTTGACCTGAGTTTTCAAGCTGTCTACTCTTTGAGGTTTGGGGGAGATAAGGTTCATTATGGATGGGAAATCATGGTAAGAAGAGGTGGCTAGCTATCCACAGTCAAAAAAAATAGATGAATGCTAGTGTTCCACCCCATTCCCCTTTCAGTCAGTCTGGAGCCCCACCTTGAAAGAGTATTGACCACAGTTAGGGTGGATCTTCCCTCCTCAAGCAACCTAATCTAGGGAATCCCCAATAGACATGACCAGAGGTTTGTCTCTTAGGTGACTTCTAGACCCAATCAAGTTGACAGCAGAGATTAACCATCACAATCATCTTAGCCATTCTATGATGCTTCTCAGTGACAATAAATACATTTATAATACTGTCCAGCTATCCCCACCATCCACATTCAGAATTCATCCTGCCAAGCTGAAATTCTGTCCCATTAAACAATTCCCCATCATTCCCTCCCTGTTCCCCACAACCTCTAACAATTATCACTATACTTTCTGTCTTTCTGAATTTGAGTCCTCAAGACACTGTGTAAGAAAAAAACAAAAACAGAAACAAAATATGATACCACTTAAAAGGGGACCACCCCAAATTTAACATTTTTGACTGACTTATTTCACCTAACATAATATCCTCAAGGTTTGCCCATGTTGCAATAGATGTCAGAATTCTTTCTTGAGAATCAGCATCTACTGGGTACATAAGCCACAGTTTGCATTTATGGAATTGGGCACTGGAGGTGCTTTCATTTTTAGCAATTATAACTAAGACTGTTATGGACATGTTATAAACATATGTAACGGACATGTTATAAGCATATTCTTTAGTATGCTATGTCTTAGTCCAGTTTTACTGCTATGACAAAATATCTTCAGCTGGGTAATTCATATTAGATAAAAACTGACTTTTTACAGAAGGCTGAGAAGCCCAAGGTCATGGAAGGCCTTCTTGTTGCACCTTCACATGGCAGAAAGTTGAGGGGCAAAACAGGACCCAGCTAGTTCCAACCCTTTTATGAGGTCACTAAACCCCCAGCCTCAATCCCCCACCATGCCTGGTGTATATAGTTCTGAGGATGCAACCCAGGACTTTGTGCATACTACTCACTCTACCAACTGAGCTACCTCCCCATACCCCATATGATGAAATTTTATGTAACAATTTAAATAAATGAACACAAACTGTAAGCATCAACACACATAAACACCAAAAACATGTTGAGCAGGCAGTGTGTTACTTAACTTTTTGGGCACTTTGACAATACCTAACTAAAGCAGCTTAAGGAGAAAGGGTGGATTTTTGCTTGTAGATTGAGGTTACAGCCCATGACAGTGGAAAAGACATGACAGCAGGAACATGAAGAAGATGGCCTCAGTGCTTCCACAGTCCAGAGGTGGAAAGTGCTGGATTCTTGTATTCAGCTCATTTTCTCCTTCGTATTCTGTTCAAGTTCCCAGCTTATGGAATGGCACTGCTCACATTTTGGGTGGGTCACTTCACCTCAATTAATCTATTCTAGAAAATCCCTCATAGACATGCCCAGAGATTTGTTTCCATGGTGATTCTAAATCCTGTCACAATGACAACAAAGATTACCAAGCAGAGCAATTCAATGTTTTACCATTTGTAAAATGTGAGCATATACTTTTAAGTGACCCATAGACACAAGAAAAGCTCATGATTTGCATTAGCACGCTGCCCTTGGAGAGTGGAAGGTGCAGGGCACACACCACAATGCAGATTTCTGTGATGGTTCACTTTCTAAAGAGGGAGAGATGATGGTTCTGTATGGATCAGGAATCTGGATGAGTAGATTTGTCATCAGTAAAGATGAGGGTCCCCAGCTGGCAAAGAAACCATCATCCTGACTCAAGGTCAGTCACTCATTGCAGGATGACTTTAACATTATCAGGAGACTTGTATTATATTAGTTGCTTTCTTGGTGCTAGGGCAAAGTACTCAACCAAAAGCAGATTATAAAAGGAAAAGATTTCTTTTAGTTTACAGTTTTGAGGAGAAGTTATTTTGGGGGAAGCAGCAGTCATACTTTCATATCAACAGAGAGGAAACAGCAAAAGTACCCAGTAGGGATTGACTGAAAAACCTCCAGGCCCATCCCCAGCGACACACTTTCTCCAGCAAGGTTTCACCTTCCTAAGTTACTACAACCTTCCTCCAAACAGCAGTACCAACTGGAAATTAAGTATTGAAACATATGGCCTCTGGGGGACATTTCACATATAAATCACCATGTGTAGGAACCAAAATTTATAAATTTAGGGTGTGAACATTGACATGTACAACCTACTGTCTTTACATAAGAAAATATTTAAAGATGTATCAAGAACTAACTCAAATGCTATGCTTATTTAAATAAAACATGTTTAAAGATACAGAGAGATGCTTTCCAAAAGAATGCAAAATAAGTAACATATAGAATGTTAGGTCCTTTATTTTACAAACCCTCTTTTCTATTTTCATCATCTTTTAGAACTAAGTCTTTCATATTTTTAAATACCCATTTTTCTAAAATAGGTCAAATAAGAGATTAAATCTGAGAATTTTTTTCCCCAAAATTTCTGGATTTTTTCCCATGACACAGAGGGGACTGTATTCATGAAAACAATATTTGTGAGCTCCTCATTTATAAGAGAAGACTATTTTGAACTCACCTCTCCTCTGTGAGGAATGACCCAAAATCTTTGTGTTTGGGAGGAACAAGGAGGCTCTGCCCAGCAGCCTGGCTGGGGCAGGGGCTGGAGAGCTCTGTCTGGCAGTGGTTACAGTTTGGCCACAGCCCTCCATTTGGTACCGATGACAAGGATGTCTGATGCAGCTCTCCCTCCAGCACAGCCAAGGCCAGCCCACCATCTTTGTTTTCTAGGTGCATGTTCTGTTGCCAAGCTTCTCTCTGTTAAATGGGGGGAAATCACTTACTATTAATGAAAAGCAAACTTAAATCTCATGTGCACCGTAAGAAACCCATACTACTGAATAATACAATGAGAAGCCCACTTATAACAAAGCCCTTCCAGTGTTCCAGCATTCAAAGATCACACAGGAAACAGAGTATGCTCATCTCAGCACATTCCATACTGGCAATGATCTAAGTGTTCTACAACAGAACATAGTAAATAGTGAGGTGTGCATAGCATGAAATATTGTGCAACCAAAATAATGGTCTGGATTCTAGAAGGATGTTCATTAATATGGGTAAATGTTAAGAATATAAAAGGGACAATTGTGACACTGATAATTTCATTGAACCCAACATGGATAAATTGCACACATATGTATGTTACCTTTCTCATTGCTGGGACAAAGTACTTGACAAATATCAGTTTAATCAAACCGATCAAAGCAGAAATTCACAGGTTACAGAGAACTCAACACTAAATCCAACAGACCTGCCATGGCTCAGGGAACATTGCAGAAGAGGGGACAGAAAGATTGTAAAAGCCTCAAAGTGTGTAGGAATACCCTGAGGTACAGTTCCCCTGTTACCCCACTGGTACTGGCTGAGGTTTTCATAACCCCACAGTGAATACCATAACCCCACTAAGGCAGACCCCAGGGAAATGGGAGCAAGGGTGAGGGAATAAGAGTAATAACCTGTTATTTTATATATATATATATATATATATATATATATATATATATATATATATATATATATATATATAACAATTGCTTATAAAAAGCATTTTAAGAGAGGAAGGGTTTGTTCCAGCTCAAATTAAGGTTATAGTCCATCTTAATGTGGAAGGCTTGGCTACAGGTAATTGAGGCAACTGAGCACATTCAGTCGACAGGAACAAAGTGGAGTGATGAGTGCTCAAACTTGCTTTCTCCTTTTTATTTAGTCTAGAACCCCAATCCATGGAATGGTGCCATCCATAGTTAGGTAGGGTCTTCTTGTCTCAAATAACCTAATCTAGAAACTCCTACACAGGTATGTCCAGAGATATGTTTCCATGTTGATTCTAAATACAATCAAGTTGACACAATTAATCATCACAACTCTATCCCTTGTCAACTTGATATCAAACATACCATGTTTAAGTCATAATCTTCCACCTTTTGTCCCCATGGGTTTATGGCCATGTTGTAATGCAAATCGCATTCAGTACAATTTCAAAAGTTCCCATAGTTTTTAGCAGTCCCAATACTATTCAACAGTGAAAGTGCTGAGACTTGGGCAAACTCCTAACTGTGAACCCCTAAAACATCAAAAACCAAGTTACATACAGAGTAAACCAGAACAGAACAAAGAAAGACCAAAATCAAGCAGGGTACCTGAGGCATGTGATGAAGTCATTCAGGCTCTAAATGGCTTAGATATCCCCGTCCCTCCATCTCTACTTCCTATATAACACACATAGCTTTTGTCTTGGGCAGCTACACTCTGAACTTGCAGCCAATGTCTTATGGCTCCGGTATCTCCAAGATCCTGGGGTCTCTGCTGTAATTTATAGTTCACATTCATAGCTTCATGCAGTGCCTCTCAGGGATCCTTGCAGGGACTTCTATCCTGCCATATATCCTTGATTTCTGTGGTTCTCTGGAACTGTGGAGCAAGATTCCATGATCCCTTTAATGTTATATCTTTTATGCCTCCAAAGTTAGTTTCAAAGAGACAATGCTGCCAAGCCAGGCCCTCTTGAACCAGCTATAATGCCCTCTATATGCCTTCCAGGATGACCTCAGTGAAACACTTCCCCAGGTGGTTGTACCTGAGCAGAGAACCCCTTCAGGGTAGGCTTTCTTCCTTCTAGTAAACTTGGACTTCACAAGAGGAAGCCTCTGATGGGTGGGGGTTTTGCCCTGGGGACATCTCTCCCATTGTCCTAGTGCAGTGAAGATTTCCCCTCAATGTCGTGGATCTCTTTAACAATCACAAATGCTTTCTCAAAACCAGTCTGAATGCTATCTTCACCAAACAAATTAGTTCATTACTTTTTAAAAATATTTTATTTATTCATTTTCAAGCAGAGAGACAGAGAGAGAGAGAGACAGACAGACAGAGAGAGAGAACCAGGGCCACCACCTTGTGGGTCTGGCTTACGTGGGACCTGGGGAATTGAATCCAGGGCCTTAGGCACTGGAGGCAAGTGTCTTGACCACTGAGCCATCTCTCCAGCCCAGTTCATTACTTTTGAGTTCAGCATCATTCACGTTCTTGTAACATGGATATGTTGGGGACAGGCAATTCACCATCATAATTAGCTTTGACAGATGAAAGGAACAGATGGATTAAAAGCTCACTACTCCCTTCCAGAAGAAAGAAAACCATCACTGGTTTTAATGAGTTTAAAGGAATATCTGTAAATAGACATCCAGATATTTGCCATGAGATTAGAGTGGACACTTAGATGTGGCCAGGGTGAGTTAAAAGGTCATGAGCCACCTGTGTACCATAAAGATAGTAGATAACTGTTTTGTAAAGATAGTAGATAACTGTGAAGTGTCCATGCTTGTAACCTCAAACGAGCCACCTGTGTGCCATAAAGATAATAGATAACTATGAAATGTCACAAGCCTGTAAACTCAAACCTATAAAACCTAGTAAAGAAGGCTGAAGGGGGTCCTGGGTCAGAGGTTCAATTTTTGAGCCAAGACCCAGACCTCAGCATGCTGGAAATAAACCTCGCTGTGT
Organism: Zapus hudsonius; assembly: GCA_004024765.1. NCBI lineage: Eukaryota > Metazoa > Chordata > Mammalia > Rodentia > Dipodidae > Zapus > Zapus hudsonius. The sequence continues at coordinate 10,369 of PVHP010002122.1, forward strand.
GACTTGCATTATCGTGTGTGTCTTCTGTTCTGTGAGGAGTTCTCAACCTCGGACCTCAACAGATACAATACAACTAGGTTCTCAAACAACATGCAATGTGAACTGCCACTAGCCCAGTTCTTGATAGAGACTTTACTTCCCTATGAAACTCACAAGCTAGGCTCCACTGTTCATGGTTCCCTCAGCACTCTTGTCTTCCAAGCTCTTACCAGAATGGCCCAGTAAGTTCTTCTTACAATATTAAAGGACTTTTATGGCACAGAATTCCAAGTTTCAAAGGTCTATGAAACACATGGTTAGGTTTTTATAGCAATAACCCTACTTCTCAGTACCAATTTTCTGTGTTAGTTAACTTTATCACTGCTTGGAAAAATATCTGGCAAAAATCGGCTGAAGGGTTTACTTCAGCTTACAGTTTGAGGTCACAGTCCACCATGGCAGGGAAGGCAGGACCAAAGGAGCTAAAGGCGGCTGGTCACATTCAGTCCATAGTGACAAAGCAGAGTGATATATGCTAGTGCTCAGTTCACTTTTTCTTTTTTATTCAGTCCATGAAATAATGTCACTCACAGTTAAGATGGGCCTTCCCACTTCAAATAACCTAATACCCAGAGATTTGTTTCCATGGTGATTCTAAATCCCATCAAGTTGACCAGATTCAACATCATAGCATAGAATAGCAGAGCAAAAAAGAAATATCTTCCAAAACTCAGCTACTTCAGGATAGTGATAGTACAGACAACTGGGTATTTTCCTGTTTGTTTGTCTAAGCTATGGTTTTACAAATTTTACATATAGTAAATTAACATTTTTAATTAAGAAAATCATAATAGCTATTAAAAATGAAAAAATTGTTTTACAGTACAGTACCTGAGCAGAGAACCCCTTCAGGGTAGGCTTTCTTCCTTCTAGTAAACTTGGACTTCACAAGGGGAAGCCTCTGATGGGTGGGGGTTTTGCCCTGGGGACATCTCTCCCATTGTCCTAGTGCAGTGAAGATTTCCCCTCAATGTCATGGATCTCTTTAACAATCACAGATGCTTTCTCAAAACCAGTCTGAATGCTATCTTCACCAAACAAATTAGTTCATTACTTTTTAAAAATATTTTATTTATTCTATGTTGTTCTATGTTCTATTACGTTGAGGGTTATATTTTAAACCACTTGCCATATTATTTTCCCCAAGTTTTCATCATCCCATAAACTGAGCCTTTGGCTTTGCAGTGGTCTGGTTTGTTGTCAAGGGTTCTATGAAGCAAGGGTCCTAATGTGCTTTAGTTCAGTTTTTCAATTTTATGAAGCAGAAGTATATGTTATGACTGAAGTTATCATAGCACACACATTCACTGCTTCTGATTCATATGCAGCACACAAAATGCCCTTAGAAACAGGATTCATGGATCCAAACCGAATGGGAGTTCAGGAAGACTCAAAGCAAGTGCAAGATAAGCATGTATTATCTACACCTAAGCATGCTAATACTATCATTTGAATCTAGAACATTCACCAAAGGACCATAAACTACAGGCTTGACCCCAAACCCATGGTGCTATTCAGAAGTGGTAAGGGCTAGCAAGAGGTCAAAGATGATGACATCAAAATAGAAGAGAGATTAATTGGAACAAAGAAAGGACTCAATGGAGGGTGGATTTGAGGGGGGAGAACAGGAGTGGAAATTATCATGGGTCATGGTCTATACTTATGGAAGCTGTTGATAAAAAGTTGTTTTTTTAAAAAAACAGTGAAATGAAGCCATTGAACATGAGTCATACAATGCCTCCATTGTGTGGTAAGAACAAACTACATACACAGTGCATGCCCCAAAGTTCAAACTGTGGGACTTCACCAGTTCCACATGGAAAACATGCTCCTCTGCAATTAAAACTGATATTTCATGGTGTAAAGTTTTATGATAATAATTTAAAATTCTAATTTATTTTTTTCACTAAGAATAATAACATTAAATAGCAATTTTTAAACTGCATGACTAGCCAGTCATGGTAGTTCACACCTGTAATTCTAGCTCTTAGAATGTTGAGGCAGGAGGATGGATTATCATGAATTTGAGACCAGGCTATGAAGTGAGACCCTGCCTCAAAAAAAAGCACCATAACAAGTCAAGAGAGAAAAAAATCATGGATGAAAGGGAAAGGCTATATTTTAGCCTTATTAATGGCACTTCCCCCGATTTTTTTATCAAATGACCCCCTTATATAATTAATCCTAATGAGAGCTTAGAAGAGAATATCCTCCAAGCTTCTACTCACCAAATCAAGACCATTTTCTTCTCCCCTTCTTAAACACCCCAGCTCTTCTAGGCCATAGTAGTAGGATGGTTGTGGACTGAATGTATGAATCCTCCCACCCCAAATTCATATACTGAAGTCCTACCTTTCTGTGGTGGAATTAGAGGAGGTCTTTGAGTGGATCTGATGAGATGGTAAGAGTAGAAAGGGATCAGTGGGTTATAAATGTCAACAAGAAAGGCATTATTGCCCTCCTCAGAGTCCTGAGAGCTTGCAGGACACTGGCAGGAGACTCCATTTATGAGCCAAGAAGTGTCCTCACTAGACATAAATCTACAAACACACCTTCATCTTGGACTTTCCAGCTTCCCAAACTGTGACTAGTAATGGGAATTTGTTCCTTAATATAGTATAGTATGTCCATACAACAGTTCACTCAACGATAAAAAAGAATGATGCATGGTACAACATGGATGGCTTTGTAAACATACTCAGTGAAATAAGTCAGATAAAAAGACCATTTGTTACCTAATTTCACGTATATATACAAAACCTTCAGAACAGACAAATCTATAGGGACAAAATGTGGATGAGTTGCTGCATAGGACTGGTGGTTGGAGAGAAATGAGAAGGGTGAACACATATGAGGTTTCCTTTTGGGGTTGGTGAAAATGTTCTAAACTTGATTGTGATGATGGTCATACAGATGGGTCAATCATATTGGATGCCAATCATATAGCAACATAGCTATTAAAAGCATCAACCAGAAGGCAGGAAGATGGCTCAGCAGTTAAAGAGAGCTTATTACATAGGAGTGAGGGCCTAAAAGGGCCTGAGACTGGCCAAGTTCAATTCTCCAGCGCTTATGTAAGCAGTTGGGCATGGCCACTCAAATCTATAACTCTAGTCTTGTAGCAGGCAGAGCCCAGGGTATCATCGAGGCTCATTGGTCAGCCAGTCTAACAAAAAAATGGCAGGTCTGAGTTGAAAAAGAGACAGGTTCATGAGTGAAAAGATGACACCCAACATTCTCCTCTGGCATCCCGCACACGTGTGCATACAGCATTCATATCTGTACACACAAGTGCAATACCACACATCACTACACACGTGCTCTACATACACACATGCTCCCCCTCAAAAAAAAAACCCAAGAGCCGGGTGTGGTGGTTCACACCTTTAGTCCCTGTACTTGGGAGGCAGAGGTAGGAGGATTGCTGTGAGTTTGAGGCCATCCTGAGACTGCATAGTGAATTCCAGGTCAGCCTGGGCTAGAACGAGACCCTACCTCAAAAAAAAAAAAACAAATATAAACACTATAAATTTAATGTACCAAATTAACCAGAAACAGTTTATTGAAGGAAAAAGGTTTATTTCAACTTATATTTCCTAGGGGAAGTTCACCATGGTGGAGAAAGGATGGCAGGAGCAAACAGCTGGCATCACATCAGCAGGGAGGAAGTAAAGCAGTGAATGCTGCTTCTTCAGCTAGCTTTCTCTTTTTTATACATTCCAGGAACCCAGTCCACAGCGTTACCACCCACAGTGAGACTGGGTTCTCCCACCTCAACTAATCTAGTCTAAAAAAACCCTAACAGATATGCCAAGAGATCTGCTTCCATAGTGATTCTACAGCCTGTTAATCTGATAACCAGAGTTTAACCATCACATAAGACATTTACCAAACATATTGGTATAGGTCTGGGAAGATGGCTCAGCAATTAAAGGTGCTTGCCAGCCCAGGTTCAATTCCTAAGCCACCCATGTAAGCCAGACACAAAAAGTGACACAAGTGTCTGATATTTGTTTGCATCAACAAGAAGCCCTGGGGTGTGTGTGTGTGTGTGTGTGTGTGTGTGTGTGTGTGTGTGTGTGTGTGTGTTGTGTGCACACAAACACACAAATAAATGAAGAAAGGAAGAAAGAAAAAAAGGAGAAAAGAAAGGAAGGGAGAGAGGGAGGGAAGGAGGGAGGGAGGAAAATACATTGATGAGAACATCAGGTAGGTGGGTTAGAGTAAAGCAGGGAAATCTCTGCCATAGGTCTTTGATGCTATCTGATGACATTTTTAGATTTTGGTTTGTCTGTTAAGATAATATATTCTAAAGATTCTACCTGATCGTTGAAAGAATGTTATGTCAGATACAAAAGGTGGACACTGACTAGCTATTAAGGGGACTAGCGATGGTCCAAGAAAATTTGGCTCTGGATCTGCAGCATTCCAACTCTCCAGTCATGAACTTCTAATCAGTCAACCAGCCATGCAGAATCTTCAATAGTGTGTGTGTGTGTGTGTGTGTGTTTGCAACTTGAGTTTATACTCAAGAAGTTGTACTCCTAGATATCAATCTTAATGAATACAGAAGCCTTATTCAAAACTAGAATGAACCCAGATGTTTCTCATTTGGGTAAGTGGGTAAGTACAGTGTTATATCCATACCTTAAGCAATCCTCAGCAGTGAAAGAAACAAAGTGTCGATACATACAGCAACACTGACAAAACCACAGAGTGGAAATCCTGAGTGAAAAAACATGATCCTGTGTGTATAGCACTCTTGGCATGGCAGCATTACAGAACTGGAGCGCTGTGGAGGCTGAGCAAGGGTAGGAGTACGAGGGATGCACGCGTGAGGGCGTGGGCTGCTCTAAGCTTGATCATGTCTATCGGTGTCAAATTCTGGTTGTGAGTTGTTACACTGAAGGAAGTAGGTTCAGGACACATAAGATCTTCCTATTATTTCTTACAATTGCATGGACACCTACAATTACTTCAGAATAAAAGATTTGATATTAGTTTTCAGAGTCACACAGCCCCTGCGCAGCTTCTCTCCCCTCCTTTGAGCCAAGCTTCTCGAGGCTGCCAGATTCTCTTCTTCCTGTCCCCCTTTGAGCCCATTTCTACCAGTTATTTTCTCATCGCTGGGGCAAACCCCCAACCAGCAGCAACTTATGGGAGGAATGGGTTTATTTTGGACTTACAGAATCCTGGGAAAACATCAATGGTAGAAAAAGTTGGCTCACTTTCACAGATTCATAGCAGAGAGACACCACATGTCAGCCAGCAAACAGGAGCAGCTGAGCTCCCACTGCTCTGAACAGTGGGGCTGGACTCCAACCTCCTCCAACAGCTCTGAAGACCTAAGCAGAAAGTTTAACCTTAATAAAAAAAAATCCCTGAGGCTATGGGGGACACACATTCAGATTCAGACCACCACGGCTTGCCTGCTTCTAGCTTGATTGCTAATGTGTTTCCAGATTCTGCCCCACTTGGCCTCCCAGCAGTACCTAAACCTGCTGGGTTGGCCCAGAACCCCTCTGGTGGACTGCAGCTCTGCCCACTTCCTTCTGAACTGGTTCCTCCTGCTCTTTCTGACTTTGCCTAGTGACTGGCAGGCTCTCTAGAGATGTCTTCCAGCCTGCTCTGAGCTCTATCACAAATGGCACTGGCTCCTTCCACCCCATCTCAGCACTGTGTGTGACTGTGCCCTCTGCTCTTGCTCACACACTTCCTGTGACATTCTCCCTTCTGGGGGACAAAGCAGCCACTGCTCATCCTGAGGACCCTCTTGACCCAGGGAGTCTTCATGTAGTTCTTTCCAACACGTAGTAACTACCTGCTCTCATCTGGCCATTACCTCATCTAAGTGACTGGAGTATCCCAGTCCTAGCCTATCCTCTGGGGATCCCAACCCATGGCCTGTCCTCTGGAGGCACCCCAACACCCTAGCACCAGCCCATCCTCCAGAGGGCGCTCCCACCACCTCCATGGCTGCACTTTTAAAAAATTTCTTAAATTAAAATCTTTATTATGAATAATTATATACATTGTATGAACACATCTTGAGATGGTGCCCCCATTTCCCTCCCCTCTGTCCCCTACCCACTGGAGTCCCTCCTGGGTATGCATACCAGATCTGTCCATAGGGTAAGAGGTTATGAACTGCCCCAGAGGTCATGGCTGCACTTTGAACCCACAGCCTCAGCTCAGCTGGCCTTCACTAAGCATCATGTGCCTGGCCTGCTGGGGCACCCAGAAGACCCCACATAGGAGGACATGGCTTCTGCACAGGGCCTGGCCCACCTCTACTGGCCACAGTCGGCTACAGACCCTTGAAGTCATCAGCAGAGGGGCAGTGGGATGCTGTACCCCCAGCAGGGCCTGAATATAATGTGCAGCAGCCCCCACACCACCACCCCAAGTCTCAGCTGGGCACAGACAGCTCTTTCTGAGCAAAATTCACACCAAAATAACCAAATTCCCCCCCACATTTTAAGAAAAACAAATAGATGCTATCGCTTTTCTAAAAGAAAGGTTCAGACCCAGTGGACTCTTCCGGCCTTCACAGATGACCCAGGATCAACCACTGCGGCTACTGCACCCTTCCTGCAGCTCTGCTTTCTCCCCACCATCCTTGTTACAGTGCTCTCACCCTCTCCAAGCTGAGCAGATGTCTCTATGCCTTGGGCACCTTCTGCAGTTGCTTCTTTCACCCTGCCAGGCCCTATATACTCTTCCATCTGCCCACAAACCTTCCTCATCAACCCTTCTCCCAGGCTGGTCTGGTCCCATCTACCTCATACATGGCCAGGGCACAGTAGCAGAACTTTTTGGGAATAGAGTACTGGGTATGAAGGTGGTCACAATGAAGGCACAGGGCCGGGCACTGGCCAGGGGCTGATACCTGTCACTGCTGAGAAGGAGGCTCGTTCTACTTCTGGGCCTTTCTCTACCTTTTGACCAGATGTTATTGGCTTCTCTGGCTAATGAGAACGACCTACCAGCTGAGGTGCTAAAAGGAAGAAGGGGGCAGGGGAGATGGCTCTCTCTCTCTCTCTCTCTCTCTCTCTCTCTCTCTCTCTCTCTCTCTCTTCTCTCTCTCCTTTCTTTCTTTCTCTCTCTCCTCTCGCTCTCTCTCTTCTTGAAAATCAATTTTTCTAAAAGTTTTGAAAGGAGGATGGATGAGTGCTATACTCCCAGATGCTCAAGCAGGCCTGCCCAGGGCCTGGACAGCATGATGACCATGGGAGACTTGGCTAGGGATTCTAGGAGTGGTGTGGTTGTTGACTTCCATGGAGCACAGCCCAGCTTTGGTGCAAAGAGCTGGAGGAAGCAGAAGGGATGGACAAGAAGCACAAAGGAGCGAAGGGTCCAAGCTATCTACTTGCACTTGGTGCTGCCACTCAGCAAAGCCACACGAATCACCTTCTTGCTCTAACAAATAAAATACGATGGTCTATTTTCAAGATAAAAGTGCCTTAAGTAGGCTTAGGCCCTGATATAGATAAGCAGGGGCATTGAGCCCCTGCCCAAACTGCTTGTTAGGGCCTCTTAGATACCACCCAAACCAGAAGCTTCGAGTAGAAAATTAGTATCCCAGCTTGCCTAAAACAGCCTATGGATGTGACAAAGCTCATGTACCTAGAAGGTCCCTAATAGGATATTGTGGGGAGGGATAAACTAACAACAAAAGTCTTTGTTGAAAAGTTTAAGGCAAATGTGACAGACAGAAAAAGGATTTCCCATAAGAAAATAAGGAAACTTGGGCAATATCCCAGGAAAATTGTGACCCCAATAGAACTCAGCTACTGAAGAACTAGAGGGAGAGACCTCGACTTTAGGAAATAAATGGTTGTTGTAACTGTATTGTGTGTGCCTGATCGCCAGTAGGGCACCGGCTCTTGCCAGGCCATCTTTACAAGGTCACCCTTCTGCTGCACTCCATGGCTCAGGTCCATTCTTTGGCCTTGGGCTTGGGCAGGGCATTTGTTCTCAACATTGCTAAGCCAAGTGTCTCATGCTCTTGGGGCTGTTGGTGTCTTCCCATCCTATGCCTGCACATGAAAGCCACACACACACCCCAATCCCTGAATACAAGGCCAGCGGTTGCTCTTACAACAGAAGCAATGTACTTACTCCATGTTAAAACTGTTTCTTGGGCTGAAGAAATGGCTTAGCAGTTAAGGCGTTTGCCTGCAATGCAGAAGGACCTGAGTTCGATTCCCCAGTGCCCATGTAAAGCCAGATGCACAAGAGGGCGCATGTGTCTGGTATTCATTTGCAGGGGCTGAAGGCTCTGTCATGCCCATTCTCTCTGTCTGCCTCTCTCTCTCTCTCTCAAATAAATAAAAAAAAATTTTAAAAAAACTGTTTCTTTATAAGTGTTAGGAACACTTTTTTTTCAAGTTCTTTAATCATTTCATACAATAATGAAAAGAGAAGTGATAAGGATGCTGTGAAAACCTTGTGGTTCAAAAGAAATCTCTGCAGATAATCCACTCCTTCTCTAGGGAAAGTCCAAAATTCCAAGGAAACACCCTGGTCACTGGCTGTCCGCTCCATGGAAAACACTGGCTCACCCTTGTGTGGAACTGTCCTCTGGGCTGAGCCTCCAGGGCTGTGTCTTGGGACACTGAGTGTCCACAAGGCATGCTATGCCTCCTCCACACCGCCAACAAGACGACTGAGTTTGGGGCACCCTTTCTAGTCCAGGAAGAACAGGAAGTGGGCAGGGGAAGCGGGGAGCCAGAAGATCTGAGTCAGGAGCACAATCCACCAAGAGAAGCATAGAGCACTCCAAGACACACACCTCTGCTCTGACAGCTCATTCCTTCAGATGGATTTTGCAGCATATGAATTTTGGGATTCATATTGACAGGGAGCGATTGACAGGGAGGGGACTAAAAATAGAATCTAGGTAATCCAGAATGGTGTGTATTTGTTAACCTACACTGACCTCACTCTCTGATGGAGATTATGTTTGTGTTTTTCAGGATGCAATAAGAGAGCTGGGGCCCATCTAACCCTTCCAACCGCCCGTACGCTGATAGCTGAGATCCTGGCAAGAGAGGAGCCACCACAGTCATATCGTGGAGGAGCCATATGGAACCCCACAGAGAATGATGGGATGAACCAGCGGGACCCACAGCCACAGACATTCAATCAACACAGGATAAGCCAGTGAGACAGAAACCAATGATTTTTGACACAAAGACCCCTAAGCTCACAACAATAAAGCACCCTTAATACTCATCCACCATGACTCAGGGAACTATGCGGAAGAGGGGGCGGAAAGATTGTGAGAGCCGTGGTGGAGGAGACTATCTAGAGGCATGGCACCCCTCAGTAACAACATACTAGGGCCAGGAGAACCTGGCCGAATACTAGGCTATTCATGGTCCCCTGTCACAAGGACTGATCCAGATGACCCACAAAGGAGGATATCCAGCTGGTTGGGGAAGGGGGAGGGGGAGCATCGGAGAATTGGGGATAACAACTCATTGTTTGCCCACTAAAAAATGTAACTCATTATGGACAATAAAAAATTAATATAAATAAATAAATAAAAATAATAAAAAAGCTTTTAAATCATTCAAACAAAGAGCATGGTTTATAATCGCTTACTGTTTTAAGGAGCCTCTTTGGAGTCTAGGAGGAGTGCCTCTGTGTCTTGGGGTGAGGGTCTTTGTTCCCAGAGCACCCACAAGCCTCCAGGGCAGAGTGCACTTCCAGCTAAGAAGAGAAATACAGGCCCAGCACTTGAACCCCTCTCTCTGACTGACCCCTGACCTAAGTCCTCACATGCCAGAAAGAGCCCTTTGCCAGCCAGGCTTTAAGTGCTATACTATTGACTTTCCTTAGGTGCCCTGCAGATCAGTGTGGAAGCTACCTTACAGTCAGAGAGACTCAAGCAGAAGCTGAGTCTGGGCTCTGGGCCTTCCTCAGACACCCAGCACTCATGGGTGGGCAGTAGGGGCGGGGCTCAAGTCCCACTGCACCCTGTAGGTCTCTATCACACCTATCTCCCCACCCACTGACCACCTTAGTGCACTCAGATGGAGCCCTTTGAACCACATTTGTGCCCAGCACATAGAACACAGATTGAGATAAGCCATCTTGGCAAGGGTAGCAGGAACCCCACATCAGGAACTATTAGGCAAGACAATTGGAAAAGTAGACAGAGTTTATATAATCAAAACTCCAGGAAAACCAAGCAGCAGGTGGCTGGCCGCAGGAGTCTGGATTCTCCCGTGTTCAACACTGCAGGAGCACCAAGCTCCCTCCTCAACTGTCTCCTTCTAGGCCTCTGGCCTCACATCTCCCTCCACATTTCTGAGATCCCTTTTATTGCAGACCCGCCTCTCTCCACCCCCAGCTACAAGGTCTTTCTTCCTTCTCCCAAGAAGCCTTACCCTCACCCCTGAGCTCTACTCTACAGCCTATTCCACTATGTCCAGCTACCATTTTGTCTTTGTGGGTTCAAAAGTCTCAAATACCCTCAGAGTTGTGAAACTTCCTGTGACCCCCACCAGGACCTACCATCCATACATACAGAATGTACCCCTAGCCAATGGAATGCCCCCATGACTCCCTTTACCCTGCAGGTAAATCCATCGCTTACATAGAGCCCTCTGCCCTGGCCAAACAGGAAGAGTCAGCAAGGACTTTCTTGAAGCCACCACTCAGCTCAGAGCTATCTTTGCAAAATGTACATCTGATCATACACCTGCCGGGGATTTTTCCAATAGGAACACTGTTGGTCTTCCGTGGCTAACAGGGCTTCTGTCTTCCCAATAATTGATCATGCCCTTAGACCTCAGATAACTGAAGGGTGATAACAGCTCTCTCAAAGACCAAGAACAGTACTGGCATTTGCTTTTCACTAGTGTAATGAAATTTTAAAAGCTTATGCTCCTCAGTCAGCCCTACCTTACACCTGATGTGAACAGCACTCAAGTGTTTTTAGACTCTGTCTGTAATCTTTCAGCCTAGCCACCATTTACATCTGTATTTTCAGATTGAATCTCCATCAGCTTTAATATGAAACTTGGTATATATCACCAGGTATAGTCAAACTCTTAGGCACCAAGCCCTGGCAGGCCCTGCTGCATGTCCAGCTCAGTCACCCAACAAGCAAACCTCAAAGGTGGCTTGATAGACAGCTGCTGTCCACAATAAAAATAATAGCCCAAATCAAGGCACTGGAGAGCTGACACATGGGCCTGTCAGTGCTTCCCACTTCAGATGAAAGACTGACCAGCTCTTACAAGTGAGAGGGTGGTGGCCAGCCAGCACGGGACTCTGATTTCCCCAGGAGAACAGGAGTTCATGTCCTGAGCCTCTGGCCCTGGCCTGGGTCTATAAACCGAGGAGGTCCACACCCTTAGCCCTTTGTGCTTAACATCCGTGTCCTAGAAAAGAACTAGCGACATGAAAGCCCATTCATTTCACTATATATGACTAGAAGGAAAGATGCGGTTTTTGAGAGATTTAATGTTTTCACACCATTGCATTCCATTCCAAAGAAATGCCTGAGCGACAGGCTCATGTCTCACTGGCATTCAAGGAGAACACTTACTATCTGTCTATACTTCTAACTCCTTTCCTCATTACCAGTCTGTCCTGGGACTCAGCCTCCAGGGGAGCCATGGTCTCTGATGATGCTGAGGCCGCTAGGTTTCCCATGGAAAGGAGAAATCCTCAGTGTGAAGCAAGCATGGTGTGCCCACCACCAGCTCCTCAATCTTATTATTTGCACATCTTTCCTTAAAGGAAACTTTCTTGTTTCAAAAAGCAAGACTTACTGCAGTTTTGTTATCCTGCCAGCTTCCCAGAATAGACAAGCTTAATCACCTCCCCTCTTCCACCTAGCGAAGCGCTGGCATTTTACCTGAGGACTTGGTGATCTTCCTCCAACAGTGAAGTCAACTCCAAGCCGAGAAGTGGCCCAGTCTTAGGGATAAAACTTTTCAGCAGGAGCTTGCAGCCCTGGAGGGTTGGGCGGCTGGTTCTCCCCACCCCTGCTGGTCACACCCACACAGCAGGCAGTCAGCAGGGTCCCCTCTGGAGGAAGGTCAGGCAGCACGAGGGCTGGAGGGCTGGGGAGAACCCTAGGGAGTGGGCAGTCTTGCTGCAGAAGACAAGCTCTAATAAATTCCAGCCACGTGCAGTGTACCAAATTCAAGCTCCACTTCATAGAAGGGGGTCAAAGACTTGTGACAGACTTTTCCCTACCAATAAGAATTAGGAAAATATAAACTGCTCTGCATTTTTAGACTTTCTGCTAATCTGATAAACTTTCTTATCTTGTTCTCCTCCATCTCAGGACTAAAACCAAGATTAATCTTACAGAAAACTCTCTGACACTGCACATACATAGCCAAGCACATACAGATCACACACAGAAAAACACAAACTATACAGACACACAACAGCCCACTTATAAGCACATGATGTACACAGAGGCACACATACACACACTACACAGACCCACGCGCAAACACTGGCCTATGAACTCTATACATACACACAAACACAATCAGGTAGAGGCATAGAGGTTCAACAGACACCATACACAGACTGAAACTGCACAGTAAGCCACAAATGCCCACAGCAGAGCTCAGCTGTCCCCAGTGCCTCCCTGCGCTCTGCAAAGGGTTGGACAGTCCTAACAACCACCCAGGGATCCAGTGACCACCCACCTGTGGGAGGATGAGTGGTGTAAACCTAAGAAACTGTGCATGTGAACATCATCTCTGGACACAAAAATGGCCTGGGATAGCACACACAGACATACTGCCTGTGAGCCAGACACTGCACAGGGAAGGGCAGGCACTCAGAGGTTCTTGTCGCTCTGTCCACAGTGAACTAGCACAGGGGTATAAGTGGAGCATTTGACCACACAGTGAAATAGCAGAACACCAAGAAGTCTGCTTGTTGGAGTTGCTTCATAATAATCTTCAGCTGAGACTTGCTTATTCCCGGAGCCCAGCTGCTGCTAGGTATTTGTAAGGCACCAGCTGCTGCTAAGTATTTATGAGCTTTATATCAAAGCACATGACACTGACCGTCACAGGGTCACAGGGGATGCCCGCAGCACAGTGACAACGTGACACCACAATCCCACCTACAGGGGAGCTCAAGCTTGCTGAGTTCATGTCCATATGGAGTTAGTGAACAACTCCGTGGCTCATGACCACCATGTATAGCAACAACATTGCTGTGGAACAAAGATCACTGGTGAGTCTTTGACCAACAAAATACCAGTCTAACCCCAAATGAAAGTTCATCCTGCCTCATGGCTGAGTCTGAGGGTGCTCCTCCAACACTGTCGGGGACTGTTAGAGGCCAGAAAGTAGCACAAGCCTGAATATAGAGGCAACCTGAGTGGAAGAAGGTTCCAGGCTGCCAGGGCCCTTACAGGACAGTGTGCCCCAGGAAGCAGCCTTGGTGTGCAGGCAGATTTGCCATTAAGCAGGGTTGAAAACATCAGCAGTGCAAAGATGGCCAGACATAGGGGTCCTTGGTGAACATGTGAATACCTGCCCAAGGTTTACAATGGACTTGGTTCCCTAGTTCTAGGAATCGTCCAATGAAGGAATCCAATTCCTGACATAGACTGGCTCAAACAACCAGAGCTACACGCCCTAACCCAACAGAGTGGGACCTCTGAGGACAGCAGGGGGTGATGCAACTTCCACAGAGCAGGACAGTCTGTGAGCAGGTACTCACACCTGACCTTCTTAGTTGTGCTACTCAGTCCTTTCCTTTCCTTTGCCAGAGCAAGGTCGGGGGATTTCTTTCCTGGCAGCTGGGAGTGAGTGCTGAATGCAGATAATGACATTCAAATCCTGCAGTGATATAACTCATGTGGCCTCAATGCTCCGAAGGAGGACCGAATTTCCTGTCAGATGTGATGAGGGCCAATCTCAGGGATCTCATGTTTCTCATGGACTGGGCAGGACCATGGAATCACTTCATTGGATGGCTTAGAAAATTCCTGAAGGAAATTCCAATTAAGGAATCCTACATGTTTTTTGGCAGCATTACTGAAATCAAGTCTATAGCCCAAAGGGGGTCTATATTGAAGTGCAAAGTACCTGAATGTATAAATTCCAGTTTATATAGAGAGTAGAATTCCACGGCTCACATGGTAGTCTTTGAGTAGATGTCTGTGCACATTTTATGCTTGAAGGAAGCCTTCTTTCTCTTCTTGCCCTTGACAGCCAGGGGATACTCACAGGCCATTTTGGCTTGCAATTAATACTGGGAACTTAGCACCAAGGCCACAGCTGCCACACGGGATTCATGGTGAGGCCAAATACCTGTGCCCACCATTATATGCCAGCAAGAGTAGGCACAGGAGCCTGGTACTGGTGGCAGTTTACAGTATGTAACTGATGTCCCTAATAGCAGAGCTCAGCCATCCCAGGTGTCTCCCTTCAGCTCTAGGAAGGGTGGGAGCTGCCCAGGAGATTCTAGAGACTAGTGGAATCTGCTCGAGGAGACGCTCAACACTTTGTGTTGCCCAAGGCACATGGAAGTCATCTCTGCAGGCAGAAATGGCCAGGGCCCCCACAAGCTTCTGGCCATCAGGAAGAGCCCCTGGTGATTTCCTGGAGAGTAGTCCCTGGCCTCCATCTCCTCTATGCTTCCGCCTCATGTCCCTACCCTGGCCCGAGAGTGGCCGGTATAGTATCATGTGAAGTCCTAAAGTGCCAAAGCCAGAAGTCCCTGGGACTGGTTCTTCCCAGAGCCAGTGGCCCTTTTTCCTACTTCCTGCATCCCAGAGTGGACCAGCCAGCAGGGCACCCCTGACTTCTGCCTCCTCTCCCCAAATTTACATTTCTTTTACTGCCCTATTCTTGATTCCACCTATAGGATAGAATGGCAGTGAGGAGAGACACACCTAGGCAGAAATCCCCTTGTAAAGTCTTTTTCTAGGGAAAAAAAAAAACAAGTGATGAATTAATCAGCTTACGTTAATGCCAAAACATGAGCTTTAGCAAGGAGACCTTCCCTGCAAAGGATCACAAGACCCCAGGCCACAGGAGCGGCTTAAACTCCCAGGAATCTTACACTCACATGTTTCTTGGGCTTCTCTGGTACATTAATCCTTGTGGAGCAAGTGATCCATTCCCAGAGGACACTAGATGTGTGAGCTGCTCCTTGTGTAAAGTGGGTGCCCCCAACCCCAGGAAACTGCTAAGGCCTGGGAGTCTTAGGCTCTCGGGGAGTCTGTCAGCTCCACTAACTCAAAGGGGATTTCACAATGAACTCTGACATTTCAGAAAGGAATAACATACCTTAGACTTCTTTCCTCAAAAGGAAGGAATGTTCAAGTCAATAGCACAGAACATGGAATTAAGGAATTCATTCTGGTAATCCTTGACTTCTAGCTAAATTTGAAGGTGGCCCTTGACCGTTGTGGCAACCAGTGGTGATCACAGATTGGGCAGCATGCTTGCTGATAAAAATGCTTACTACTGAGCATACTATGTGCCAGGCACTGCCAGTACACACCTTCCAGTTCATACAGCTCCTCAGTCTGGTACAGGTGCCTATATATGCCTAAACAGCTTTCAGAAATGGGCCTGCGAGACCAGATTCGTCAAGGCTGGGTGAGGTGCCTTTTAGAATCACAAGAACCTGGTCTGCTGCTGAGGTACTGGAAGGCCCATCATCCACTTCACACCAGAACCTGCACCAGCTAGTTCTCAGGGCTGGTGTTGTATGACTTTTCCTGGAAAGATGAGAATAAATCTCTGCTCACCCCCAGATAGGGCACAGATGACAGAGGGAAACAATTCTACCCAAGTCTGGCTTAGTGAACTAGAGAGTTTACTGGGGTTACTTAGGGTAGAATGAGTAGCAAAGGCAGCCGTGTCACTCAAAAGCCCATCCCAACATGGGTCATGACTGGCAAAGTTGCATTCCTGCCATTCCCTGCACACTGCGCAGGCAGATCTGCAGGTTGGAGTCTTCTCCCCAAGAATTATTACTACTTGTATAATCTTGGGGAGGGGCCTTCTGAACCTTCGAAGTTCCAGAAATTTCCCAATACTTGAGAGTTTTGTTTACTTCAAGCCTTTGGAAAAGAGATGTCCACTCCCTGTCTACCCCACCCCATTTCTGCACACCAGAACCTGTTAAATAGCTGTTTACACCAGAGAGGCCTGGGAGCTGAGATGATGGGACCCCATCTCTGGGACTTGCACTTGGGCTTATAAAGACAAATAACCTGCATCCAGAGTACAAATTAGATAAACCAGAGCCCCAGGCCAGGGCTACACACTGCTTAGAGAAGGCAGGGAGGACCCAAGTTGAATAAGTGTACTGATTCCTTTGACAAGTCTTGGGGAGAGGAGGCAACCTACCTTTCAGGAAAAATATTGAAGACCATTTCTGTAAGAAAAACTATATGGTTGTGCCAGGGATTCCAAGGGTGAACACTTTGAGGACCCATGTCCCCCAAAGGTTCATGTGTTGGAAACTTGATCTTCAATGTGGCAATGTCAGAAGTGGTAGGAACTTTGGGGTAGGGCCTAGGGGAAGTTTCTCAGGTCACTGGGGGTTCTCTACCACTCAGCCCTGACTTAGCTCTTTTAAGAGAGTTTTTATGAACAAGCCAGGGGCTGGGAGATAGTGCAATGGGTAAAGTTCACACATAAGGACTTGATTTCAGGTCCCCAACACCCACATAAAATGCCAGGAATGGTGTTGTGTGCCTGTAATCCCAGCACTGGGGAGACAGAGACCAGAAATCCCTAGGACTCACTGGGTAGTCTAGAAGAATCGGTGAGCTACAGGTTCAGTGAGGCCATGTCTCAAAGAAGAGGAGCACAACCAAGAAAGCCACCCAATGTTGACCCCAGGCCTCCACTCCCACACATATGTGTGCACCTACACACATACGAAAATGCAAACACACAAACATGCCATATACATGCAGGTAAAAAAATGAAAGTCTTTCCACTCTCAAGCCTCTTTGCTCCAATGGTGAGACCTGAGCTCTGCCTTTTGTACATGCTCTATCATGAGGTTAACTGCTAGAGGTCCTCACTGGAGCTAAGCTGAGCAACTCTCAGAATTGTGAGGTCATGGCCATTGCAGTTCTTGAACCAGAGCAATGGTGTTCATGTTGTTCAGAAAACCCCCAAGAGAGAGTCAGTCTATGCACATTCCCTCATGGAGACAGGGGAAGACTCACAAGACTCTCATAAGGCAATGCGCGTCTCACAGGGAGCACAGAGCTTATAGAACCCACAAACCTCACAAGGTTCTCATGAAGTCCCTCCCTTCTTTAAGGTAAATAGTTGATTGGAGCTGCCTGGGGATGCCTCAGTGGTGCTGAGTCCCACAACCAACCCTCACATACTTGGAGGGAAGGCAGCAATCTTCAGGGATCTTACCCACTCTCGATAAAAAGGTTTCCTTGCACAGATTTGGAGAAGCATCTGGAAGAACTGTAGGTGGAGGGAGGCACTCCCACTTATTTATTTACCTATTTATTAGGTAAAAATACTAGTGCTGGGATGGGTTACCTCCTATGAATTGTTGGTCAGGAAGGCCCTTGAGCACCCCCCATGACCACCACTACCAATGCAGATGATGACAAGTCTTTATTACTGAAGGCTTTTCATGGTTGGTAAGAACACAGAGAATCATGCTGGGATGGAAGCTCCTGCTCTATCGGCTAGCATTTTTGGTCTCAGAAGGCACTATGCAGATTGTTGGACTGACACCAGTGACCCAGCTTTGCCACGGACCCTGCTTGTCATGCTATCAATATGCCCAGCAAGATGTTCCTGCTGATGCATAGTGGCATTGTTATGAGTGCAACCAACTACTTTCCAGTTGGATTTAAGAGCAGCTCCACAGGAGGGGAACCCATGTTTGGGTACTATAAGTCTAGGGGCAAAATGTGTGGCTGAGACAATCACTTAAATAATCCACAGTTCAAAATAATCATGAAACCACCTAACAAAACTTTGTCAGGGTATCTAAAGAGCTCCACTCTTCACAGATGGCCAATCATCCCTATAGTGGGTTCTGCTGTATGAATTTTGATCAGCCAGCATTAATTTTTGGCTTCATAAATTGAATGTGGGTACAAAGTTAAACTGAAAATAACATGGAAGTTCCCTTGTGAAGCAGTTTGTAAGGGTATCTTAGCAACCTAGAACCCCACCTATATCAAGCCACACACATACCCCTCTAGAACAAAATAGCCAAATCTCTTCCAACAACTCACCTTTTGTGGTTAGTTTCCATTCCATTCACCACAACCTTGAACACATCCTGAACTAGAGGCAATCGTCCATCCAGCTTGGTCTGGTTTTAGGTCCATGTGTGCAATAAGGCAAACTGTGTCCTCAAAATAAACTTTTAGGGAGTATCCTCTCCTATGCATGGTTGGACATGTATATGATTAAAACCAGTGGAATTATGGGAAGATGTACATAGTGAACAAAGACTTAACTAACCCAAGCCTGTCAATCAAAACATACTCCACCCCTAGTAACAAATCCTCTTCCTCCTAGACTCCTAAAAGGAAGCTATAAGCAGTAAACTAGTGTTCTTAAGCAACCCCACTTGAGCCCAATGTTCCCTTAAAGTGTATCTACCTTGTACACTGTTACTTTAAGTAAAACTCCTTGTTACTTTGCCATTTGTGTGCTTTGTCAACACTTTGTATAAGGAGCCAAGAACCTGGACACAATTCAGATGACTAGCATTCTCTCGCTAAGAAAAGAATATCTTCTAATAAACCTAAAGGGAAAAATATAAAACTAACTGCTTCTAGCCATGAAAAACAACAAAAGTACAGACAAATGGGGCTGGAGAGATGGCTCAGCAGTTAAGATACCTGCAAAGCCTAGCGACCTGGGTTCAATTCTCCAGTACCTACGTAAAGCCTGATGCACAAAGTGACACACGTATCTGGAGTTTGTTTGCAGTGGCTAGAGGCCCTGATGTGTCCATTCTCTCTCTCTCTCTCTCTCTCTCTCTCTCTCTCTCTCTCTCTCTCTCTCTCTCTCTCCACTTGCAAATAAAAGCACAGACATACATGTGTGTGCCTCATGCACATGTGTGCGGAGGCCAGAGAATACAGGAGTCCTCTTATTCATCTGCGTCATTTCTTGACATGGGATCCCAGCACTTCTGCCCACCACACACTGGTTACACATTGCATGGGTTCTGGAGAGTCAAAGTTGGCAGTTTAAGCCTAAGAGGTCCTCATGCTTCAGTAGCAACATGATTGTTTTAAAAACAAAAAGAAAACAACAATGAAGCAGACTTAAAACTCACCCTCCATGACTCAGGGAACTGAGCGAAAGAGGGGGTGGAAAGATTGTAAGAGCCATGGTGGGAGAGATTACCCAGAGACATTACCACCCCCCCTTAGCTACAACACATAAAGGGGGGGCAACCTTGTTGCCTCCTATGCTATCCATAACCCCTTGCCACATGGGTTGATCCAGTGTGCCCACTGAGGATACCCAGGGGGTTGGGGACAGGGGGGAGGGAAATGGGAATATCAACACAATATTTACTCAATCAATGTATCTAATTTTGGCAATAAAATTTTTAAAAAATAAAAACAAAAAGAAGTGTGATGATGATAACACTAACTTCATTAGTATCTATGGCTTGGCAGAAGATAACTGGACTCTCATTTCTGCTTCTGCATTGCATATGCTATGACACATTATGGTGGCTATCAAGAAAAGCTGGTGTTATGCAGATATGTTGGTGGAGACAGTGGACCTCCTGGATGCCCTAAGGGGACTGGTGGACTCAGACAACTTGTTGAGCCTGCAGTTCTAGAGGCAGTGTAGATTTGTCAGCCCAGTTTAGTTCAGTTCCAAGCCCCTTAATTTCACTGTGACAAAAAAAATGTCTGGGCATAGGAAAGAGACATTTGAGACAGATCCTAATTTCACCCACAGTCCAGAACCACCCAGCCACATGAATCACACCAGGTGCATGAGAAGCACCTCTTACATACCCCTGAAATTGGGCAAAAGCTAAGTGGCAACAAGAGTTGATAATTTAAAAAAATATCATATAGCTCATGAAAATTTTGAGGCAGGCAAACTAAAAACATGATTAATCCTGGAATTTACCAACTTGATTATGAATAAGTTCCCAGGGGAAAAAAACAAAACAAACAAAAAAAGCAACACTTTAACTGTTCAGATCTTCTAGGCCAGTGCAGAACATTATGGCCCTAAATAAACTAACAGGTAATACAATTTCTGTCTCAACCAGTACCTGTGACCACAAGTTGTAGTGTACGAGCCCCATCAGCCAGCTTCCTATGCTTCCTCCACCCTTGTCTTTGCAGAGCCTGCCAAACACAACAAACCCTCACCAATAGCTAGGTGGGCCACAGAGACAACAGACCCAGAACAGTGACCAGGACTCAGCAGATGGATGGGGCCGGGGAGGAAGTTAGAGGAGGAAACCCCGAAAGCAAGGCTCCTGGGCCCCTCTGGTCCTTGTCCCCAGCTGCTCTACCTTACTACTGACAACACTTTGTCACTGACTTGAACTCTAAGCAAAGCCTGGGATGGCTTAACAATATACTAGCTTCTATTTTACTTATAGCATATCCACACGTGCCAGTCTATGGTTAAAAAAGCTCAGCTTACAATTTTGTGACAGATGTTTTATTTATAGGGAATTAAAATTTCAGTATATACGTGACACAAACATTATATATGGTACAGGTTCCATGATAGAAGGTATGATAGTGTTCACCGGAAGGCCTCAATTCAAATTACATAATGCATATGCTAAAACGATACACCCAAGAGAGGGGAGAACCAACATCCTCTCTGTTTTTTGTTTTGGTTTAGATAATCTCTGAATGCATTCAAGTAATACTGATAATGTAATGTTTAAAAAGGTTTTAATAAATTCAGAGTAAAATTAGTTGAAATATTTATAATATGATTTCATTGTTACAGAGTATTTCAATGTACAATCAAGATGACACATGACACTCAAAAGGAAAGGGGGGAATCTATTGCACCCACAAGTAAAAAGGCTTTTTTTGGGGGATGCTGCAGTTCAGTGTTTATATAAACACTGGGTCCTACATGTAGTGCAGCATTATGGGAGAAGAAGACCTTTGAAGTCTTGAGAATCACGTCAAGTGTCCACGTAGTGTCCCTCATGCACAGACTGATTTTCCCATGATTATACCACTGATTATTCCCATCACGGGTAGTCAGTCTCTCTCTCCTTCCTTCCACATACTTCAAGGACCGGTGTTCCTCATCAGATACCCCAGTCGTTTACAATTCAAACAATGGCACTCTGCCTGCTAGCTCGGCCCCTTGTCTCTTCCCAAGGGCATTTCTCCATCTTAGTGTCCAGTTAAATAATCTTGCGTAGAATCTGAAGCAAAGGAATCCGCATCCTCGTTATCTGAGTCATCGCTGCTGTCGTCAGCAGCCGGCTCTCCAGTGAGGGCGATGCGAGCATAATCATCTGTATCTATGGATTTGCAGAAGTGGATGGCATACTTCAGCTTCTCCTCAAGCACCTGTTTACAGGAGTACCTGGGCAACTTTAGCAAAAAGAAACAAGTATAGGATTCAGGAAGGAAGTGGTCAGGAGGATTGTACTTGTCCAGGACCTGTTGACAGAAAGAATGAAATGATGAGACTAAGTATAAGGACAGATAAAGCTGGAAATATATTTTCACTAGACTCTTGATTCTTTCAAAAAATCCTATTTTGCTGGGCGTGGTGGCGCACACCTTTAATCCCAGCACTCGGGAGGCAGAGGTAGGAGGATCGCCATGAGTTCAAGGCCACCCTGAGACTACATAGTGAATTCCAGGTCAGCCTGGGCTAGAGTGAGACCCTACCTCGAAAAACCAAAAAAAAAAAAAAATCCTATTTTAAGCTAGGAATAGTAAAATGCCAGAAAACAAAGAATCTCACTGATTTTAGAACTAGAAGAGTAGCTCATTCCTAGGAGCTGAAGACAAAATAGCAATTAGTTATTGTAACTACTAACCAATCCCAGGAAGATGACTCACTAGAATGGCTCCATCCATCCCTTACTGGCACAGGGTTGGGGGGCTTTCCCCTGGCTGGTGCAGGACTTAGAATGGGGTAGGAAACTAGGGCCCAGCACTTGCCTTCCTGGGGGAAGCACTCCATGAGTCCATGTGCCTGTGTTTGGCCCCTCCCAATTAAGATACTTCAGAGCAGCAAGAACTATGAACAAACATCTAGATAATTGAAACCATCTATTTTTTTTTTGACAGAGAAAAACACTGTGTATACTTTTAAAAAGTCCCTGAAAGATGGGATAATTTTCTAAATGTGGTCAGAGATGTAGGTCAGGCTTTTCAAGGGAAGACATTCCTAATACTTCCAGGCATGCTGAGGACAGTGGTCCATCCATCCATACCAGCCCTCCATGGCCATAGCTACCAGGGACTCAGGACAGAGAAATGTTAGGTATCTCTACTTCAGTGACCAGAGGATAAACCTGAGCTTGTTCTGTCAATGGACCACTGATTTTAGATCCAAAGCAAAACTTTCATACTCTGTCAGATGAGCGGTTTCATCTTTCTCAGTAAGGAGCAAGCACATTGCTTAGTAATTCACCTGATTTAATAACTGCTTTACAGAACATGTGCATTCAAAATCTACACCATGCTGGCATAACAGCGGTATGTTCTGCCAATCATATTTTTATTTCTTTCTTTTTTTTTCCCCTGAGGTAGGGTCTCGCTCTAGCCCAGACTGACCTAGAATTCACTACGTGGTCTCAGGCTGTCCTCAAACTCACAGCGATCCTCCTACCTCTGCCTCCTGAGTGCTGGGACTAAAGGTGTGCACAACCATGCCTGGCCCAATCATTCCCCAATCATGTTTTTAAATAGATAATGGCACCAAATCTTTGGTCAGAAAATTTTAAGCCTTCAAATCAGGGAAGTTGGGTATTTTCCATTTTCATCTCACAACTTTGCTTTCTCAACTTGCTACAGGGGTCATCCCAGCTAATGTCAGCCCATGCACCACCAGTCTAGTGAGGAGCCTACCTGGATGACAAAGTCTCTGCCACGGAAGTCAGCGATGGTTCTGGGTAGCCTCGTCCGGCCCCACACAAAGCGAAGGAAGAGCGAGCGTTCTGTGTTGGAGAAAGACTCCATCACCTCCCAAAACCACTGGATCAAGGATGCAGAGGGCTCAATCCCTTTATATGTTGCCACTGACTTTAAAAGATGCAAGGGTATGTCTGGGCTCCCACATACCTGCAGAAAGACACTCCATCAGGGTTGGTTGACAACCCTTTTCACTTCAGCAATAATCTACCCCTCTTCCTACCCCAGGTGGGTATGAGCAAAACACCAAACCTCAACCTCTTGTGGGATGGATAGTAGGAGGGGACACAGTATAAGTATGTCATTTCATTGAATATCCATGGGGTACCTTAGATTTCCAACTGTAAAGTTTTAAATGAACGATTCTGATGAATGGGTCACTAAGGAGCACCACAGAGAAGCCAGCATACCATTGTCTCCAGCTCGTATCCAGTGAAGAGAGAAAGCAGGGGGACAGGCACGACTCGGGCCATCCCTTCCCGAACAGCAGCCACCTGCTCATCAAATTCATGGAGTCTAAAAAAGAAAAAATCCACTTGAAGTATCTATCTC
This sequence comes from Zapus hudsonius, assembly GCA_004024765.1. NCBI lineage: Eukaryota > Metazoa > Chordata > Mammalia > Rodentia > Dipodidae > Zapus > Zapus hudsonius. The sequence goes on from PVHP010002122.1 coordinate 34,079, forward strand.
CAGTGGCTTTGACTTTGGTCTGCAGACATGAATCTTTGCTACATAGCACCACTACCACGCACATCATGGAAGTACTGAGCAGAGTGACTTCCGTGCAGAACTGGCACTACAGAGCTTCTCACAAGACCAAGTTTACCTAGACTGGCACACAGAACATAACGTTACTGACTACCATCATTCACACTCCTAGAGTCCTTAGCAGCTGTAGGGAGGACCCAGAACCAGGCCCTGCAGGATCAGAGAGGAGAAAGCCTGTCCCTCTGCCCCAGGCCTGAGGCCACTGCGAGGATAAAAGCCTCCAGGGCCACGTGAGACCAGAATCCAGCAAACGAAGTCCGGTCTAGACTCCTGCAGGTATCAGAGTGACAACTGTAGAGGTGTCATCAACCTGCCACACCTAACCTGAGCTGTAATGTCTGAGAGGCAGCCCTGTCTCTGAAGAGCTGACAGAAAAAGCACAGAGGGGGACAAACAGGTCTAATATCCCTGAGGGACTGTCTCCTAAATGGGCATATTGTATCCCTGGTCACCAAATAAGCTTCATGACATAGATCCATTAGCATTATTATTATATATGACATTTCTAGAAAAATGTAGTTATCTGAACAAATATTTTCCGCTATTGTGAAATTTAGTAATTCAAAGCAATTGAAGGGTAGATGACCACAAACCTGTAGTTTATTGCCAGCCGGACGTACTCTGCACGGTTGTCCAGGGTGATATGTGTGTGCTTAGAGCTCAGCTGGATGTCCTGGCCGCTGGCACTTGGCACCGTGAAGGGTAGACTCATGGCCTCAAACTCCTCTGAGGTGGCTTCATTGTCTCGAATGTACATGAGCCCAGGAATAAAATCCTTATCGACCTTTTGAGGAGAAAACAGTCCATGTGCTGAATCAGGGTTGTTCCCGTATCACAGTCCCCAGGCCCTCCCCAAGCACACTCAGTCAGGCAGACATGGTGGTGCAATTCTTTTAAGTAAGTGCCTGGCAGACTTCAACAGAATATACTTCACTGGAGGAGCTTAAAAAACAATTTGATTTAACCATGTTCTAAAATGAGAACACAATTCCAATTGGTGGATGGCAGATGACTAGACACAAAGGGCAGGGTGGCTATGGGAAGGGCAGGACATAGCTGTCCTATCAGTTTTACTTCCTGGAAGCCTAAGGTTTTGCCCAGTCACCCATAGGAAAGATGGCATCCTTATCTATAAGGCCATGCCAGCTGTTCAGCAGTTGAATACCAAATTCTAAAAGCAAACTGGTTTCGCATCCACAGACTTTTAGACACTAGATGGTAGCCAGAGGCTAGCAGCCTCCATACACTGGAAACTGTGAGTCAAGCTGGCTCTCCAAAACAGAACATGAGACTTTCGACAAGACCCTAGGGCAACCCATCCAGCCCAGTTTAATTACCTCACTGAGGTCTGCAATGGTGAGACTCATCCCAGCTAGCTGCTTCCATACAGGCTCAGCCAGATTCAGGCTCAGGGGACTCCCAGTTCGGATGGCAATGCCCAGCAACACTCCTGAGCATTCAAAACACAGGACAGAAGACACCTGAATCACAAACTGCTTCTGGGTCATTGTAACATGACTTGGAGCATCAGCTCTGCACTGAGGCCCCAGGACCTTCTAAACCAGCAGTTCACAAACTCACAGATTTAGGTGCACTTGAAATCAGCTTGCCCTGTTGTAAATTTATTTTCTTCTCTTCCTAGAAGATAAGTTTCTAATGCTTTACAATCTCTTTGTACACATAGGATCAAGCCACAATAAGCCAATTCGTTCTCTGATGATAAAACAAAGAGCTGAACTTCTCTAAGAAGGTGGGTCCTTTGCCAGGGAGCACTGATGGGACATTGTACCTAGAAATGCTCTGCATAGACCCAGAACAGAGAGGAAGGATGGGCTAGATGCCAAGGCCATCCTCCACGCAGCCCTGAGTTTAAGGCATGGTTAGAATATAAATACATAGCACTTTGGATCCTCTGCATGCCAAAGACAGCATTCAGGCCCAGTACAGCCACAGACATCCACCTCTGAATCCCCGATGACTCACCACGATCTAGTCCTCAAGCTAGGTACAGAATGAAAAAAGCAGTGTCTTGTTCCTTTCCATGTTAGTAAGATGCACAGTAAGAAATTTTCATTGATAAAGGTCTCAAAAGTTACCAGTAGGTATTTATAACATCCACTGTTGCCCTAAGCAGAACAGGTGCTATACTAACTCCCTAGCTTGAGGGGAGGGCAAGCCACCCAAGGAGTGTCACAGACAACTGAGAAGCGCACCCAGGAAGCGGAACATGCTGCAGTGAACAGGTGCCCTGGCGGCTGGGTTCAACAGGTAGCAGTCTCTGTTGGCGCCAGACTCATCTCTCCCATTGGGTGTCACAATCAGAAGAGGAGTGAGTCCATTCTGCAGCTCCTCACAGATCTCGGCGATGGACTCGCTGTAGCCACCCCCGCAGTCATCCACAGACTCCCCTGGAAGGACAGGGCAATCAGAAGCCCGAAGGCCACCCAAACCCACCTGCAGGAGCAGAGCTGGCAGGTGGCTGCCCAGGCTCTCTGCTCTCGCTGCTTGCACACCACCCTGCTTGGGTCCCCCCACAAGGCACCAAGGTTTACAAGTTCTCAATGTGGGTATAGCCACTACTCACCCACAAACTTGACTTTCCAGACTCGGTGAGGGAGGAGGAGGCTGTCGGGACTGAAGGAGCTCATCTTAGCACACATCTGCCCAAAGACAGACTTGGTGCCATCAGGACCAGCTAACCCTCCTTTACTCCTGGAGCGCTTGACCTAGAGAGGAGAAAGCCAGCCTGAGACCCTGAGGCAGCCTGCAAGCATGAGTGGAGAAGATGGCCTGGAGCCTCTCACAATTCCTCCTCTTCACTCCTCTTTCTGAGCCCTGGTAAGATTAGCTCTCTCTCTCTTGGAACCCATCCCTACCTCCCACCCTGCCTGGTTTGTAAAACTCCAATGTCTCCTACCAAGAATAGGTTCCACAGGGAGGGGCCAGCAGCGTGTGGCTAACTATGACACCATCCTCTTCCCCCCACTCAACAACAACAAAATACATCTTAAAAGCTTTTATAGACATCGATATTACAACTTTCCTGGTAGAAAACTAAACCATTTTCACAACCATAGAAACCCTGCAGGAAGATGACCTATGATTCCAAAAGCCACTTCCACTGAGAAGTATTAGAGTCCCTCCTCCAATCCTCATGTTGAAGGAGTAAGGGCGGGGACTAGTGCTGTGTAGCTTCACCACAACTTCCAACAGCCAGGGCAGAGGTACCACACAGCCAGTGTGCTCACATTGAACTTACTGAATGTTTTCCCCAACAAACACTTCTAACCCAACATTTGTGAAAAACTTTCTACCCTCAGGTGGGGTACAATCCTCTGAACTTCCAACACTTGACCTCTGGTGCCTGAGGGCTGTGGGTGTGATGGAGAAGCACACTGGTCTGAGTGGTATTTGTCTGCTATTTATTATTTGTTGTTTTCTAAAATTAGTTTACAAAGTAACAGGTTCCCTTATGACATTTTCATACATACTTTGTTTTGGTCAATTCTCTATCTCCCTGCTTCTTTGTTCCCCACTATACGCTTTCACTCTCAGAATTTCCTATGTGTTCTGTTGACCCCTCACCCCTATCCCTTAAAGCCTCTTCTAATATAAATTTGTCTGCAATCCATACAGGTTTTTTTTTTTCCAAACTTGTATTTAACATCTTTATAACACAGTTAGGGATGTTGGAAATCTGTGGTGCAGCAGTGTGCCCACCCCAGGGCTCTAGGCTGCAAGGGCTCCGATTTCACTGGAGCCTTCAGCCCTGAACACCCAGTGAGAACCTGGCCCAAAGGATCCTAGGCATCTCTCAGACAGGACCCAGAACGTGCAGTCATTTTGCTGTATGACATGTCAGCTACCAGTTTTCCCTAACTTGCAGTTTTCTGTATACATCCTAGTGACGCAGAGCAAACCAAAATGATGAGCCAAGGTAGAGAAATAAAAGCCTTTTTTTATGAACCTAATTAAAACAACCCATTTATTTGTGGGACTGGCTAACCAACTTAAAGCTAGCATTAGACACTGTGACGTTCATCAGAGGAGAGACCAGCTCCACCAATGTGGTCACATGTGCTAGCCAACAAAGGACAAGAGTTTGATCTCTTACTTCCAAATGCCCCCAAGTACAAGTCTGAAAAAATTTCTAGTCATGTAATCAACATCAGGATAAAAATCATGTGTTAATGCAAAGGTTCAGTAACAAAGAAATGGTTCTTCATGGCTCTCTGTTTCTGTTCTAAGAGGCAAGGCTAATTTCACTTGCGTATTAAATGTCAAGTGCCACGCACTTTCATGATCACTGGCTGGGATTCCTCTTTATACTCAATTAAAATTTTCCAAGTGTGAGTTTATGCATGCTTGGAAGCAGTATAAATTTGAAAATGGACTAGTTTTTATTTCTATGACAAAACATTAGTAATGACCTATTAAATTGGGTTACTTCCCATCAGTAAGGGTGAAAGGTTGTTAGAAATGTGAGCTGTCACAGCCTGTAAGTTGATATAGTCACCAAGGACCTAAGGTGGGGACTGGGGGATAGGAAGGTCTGATCCTTCTAGCCCCCTATCACAAGGGTATACAAGTCTGCAAAAGTAGCAATCAACTGCCAAGTGAGGTGCATATAATATAATACATGAAAAATCAGCAAGTTATAAGAGTGACCCAGCTTTCCTGAAGCATTTCCATGCTGAGTGGTGACAATATGGCTGATCTTCATTTATTCTTTTGCTTTCTCTCTCTCCCTTTCTTTCTTTTCTTTCTCTGTGTTTGTGCTTTTGGGTTCTCTGAAATAACTTTTCTAGGGCTGAGAGTGGCTCAGTGGATAAAGTGCAAGCACCAACACCTGAGTTTGTATTTGCTGAGCCCATGGAAAGAGCTGAAAGCGGTGGCAGACTAATGTAATCCCAGCATGCCTATAGTGAGACGGGAGGTAGAAACAGAAGAATATCCCAGCAGCCATCCATTTAGCCTGATGAACAACGGGGGTGGGGGAGATTCTGCCTCAAGCAAGGTGGAAGGTCAGTACTGACCTCCACATGTGTATGCCCACACTCACACATAAGAACATGCACACACACACAAATAAATAAACAATCTTTCTTTCATATAAACATTTGTACCCTTCCTGGAAGTTTCAGCAACACTGAACATCACACCCAGGAAGCAAAGGTTTTAGCACCTGCTCTTCAAGCCTGGGCTCCAGGAAGGCAGCCTATGAGCGATGTCTCTGGCTGCAGGGATGCCTCCAGCACCACAAAAGCATCACTTCTACAACTGTCAGATGGCAAGAACAATCCCTCATGTTACCTGGATCCGGTTCAGCTCCACCACGGGACCATGCTGCCGGTCTCGAACCATAGTTGCTTGCACAACTTTTCGGAAAGCTGCCTCCTAAAACGTGGAAAACAGACAACATTGAGAAGCTGAAACTCCTCTGTTCCTGAGAGTCAGATTTCATTAAGAACAGAAAACTGTTGATTCTTCTAAAGGTTGTAAGGCCACAGGCGAGCAGCCTGGATGCTCCAGAGGCCTGGAGAGCAGGCCCAACAGCTGGCAGAGGCAGAGCCCTAAGAACAGGGCAGGGTTCAGCCAACACTTGCTCTGACTCGGGTCTAGAAGGCTAGGTTTCCTTGCCTGGCTACAAGTCCAGCAGCAGCAGGGTCTGATGTTGAACTTCTGAACTGAAGCACAGAGTAGTCACAGAATGAGTCACTGGGTCTAGCTCAACTTGGGGTGAGGACATACTGTGTGTGAGTGAGAACCAACAGAAACCTAAGTGACCCAGGACAGTGTACCACAGTGGGGACACAGAGAGCAGGATGTAGGAGCTGGGGCCCAGCCATGCCAACACAAGGAAGCAGGACTTCTGGAAGGTCCTAGCCCTCTTTGCTCAATTCACACTCACAAGGGCACTCTATAGTAGGTCCTAATCCCCTCTCCCAGGTCAGACCCTAAGACAACCTCTGAGTTGAAGGTGAGGTTCTTAAGCAATCCCAGAGGTTCCCCCTGCACAGACTCATCTCCACTTGCTTTCCTGCATGCATGCCCCACTCATACCTTGGGTAGCCCCACTCCCTTGCTCTGAACCCCTGGTACCACCTGGGTGTTCTTTTTAAATTATTTATTATTATTATTGTCATTATTATTATTAAGAAACGGTCTCCTTAGTTTTGCTACAAAGCCCGGGCTAGTCTTGAATATAACATATAGCCTAAGCTGTCCTCATACTCACAATTCTCCTGCCTCCACCTCCCAAGTCCTGATTCATGCATCACCATGCCTGACTTGTCATTGGTGCTGATCATAGACAATACCACCTCTACCTTTGCATGTCTCCTACAACACTCACTGAAAACCTGTCTAGCAGAGCGTGCACACTCCGTGCTGCTGCTGAGGGTCCCACAGACACTCAGCTCCCCTGCTAATGGTACTGCTCTAAGTATAGGAGCCTGGACACTATTGCCTGTGCTGTTTAGCACCATGTTTAGCACTCAGTGGCTCCAACATCCCGTGGGACATTCACACCTGTCCCATGCAGGGCACAACCTGCCTCTCACTATGTTATGTACCCTTTCTATAAGCAAAGACATTCCCCTTTGCTGCCTGCCTACTGATCTCCCTAGTTTGGGGGAATAAAACAAAGTAAAGATGGTAGAAATCAAGTTTGCTACTTTTTACTATGGAAATAGTTTTAGTTGTCTACGGCCATATCACCCAGAATGTGCCCGATCTCGTCTGAAATAGTTGTAGTTAAGTTTCTTCCTGTCCCTATCAACATAGAGGATCTTATCCTGAAAACACAATCCTGTCACTCAGCACCCTCAGGTATAAGGATCATAGGAGCAGATACCCTTCCTGTTCACAGATATTATTCCAGTCAGGTGGAAACAAAAGCCCAACCTCTAAAATATCTAATTTCATTTTATCATTAAGAAAGGAGCTGGGTGTGGTGGCACCCGTCTTTAGTCCCAGCACTTGGGAAGCAGAGGTAGGAGGACTGCCATGAGTTCAAGGCCACCCTGAGACTACATAGTGAATTCCAGATCAGCCTGGGAGAGAGTGAGATCCTACCTTGAAAAAACAAACAGAAAAAAAGGAAAAAATGGAGCGTATCCTGAAATAACAACACATATCAAAGAATCACAAACTCTGGGATTAGGGAGCTTCTTAACTCACATCCATAAATTTTTCCCTACACAAAGACCTGCCCCCACTATGTAGTAGCCCCTTCTAGATCATCTTACTAAGCTGCAGGCCAGAAGCTTAACCCCTTAACTTCTGAGTCAGACATCTCATTTCTACAAAGTTCTAATTACTAAAACTTTCAGTGACTCAAAGCCCACCTGATGGCTTTCAGCTGTCCCCAGTCCTGATTTTACTACCCTTCCTTGTTAAACTGCAATTTGGTAAGGGATCTTGACCTACACAGCCTGGCAGAGCTTCTCTCTGGGCAGTTTCCAACTCTCGGCCCTCTGCTGGACATCCCTAAATATTTTTTAGAGGTTAGAGGAAGAGATCACAAGGGAAAAAGAACACTGTCCCATTAATTTTTAATCTAAATCCCAGAAGGGAAGAAACACAGGCTGGCAAAAAGCAGGCACTGAAAAATCACTTTGCTGCATGAACTGAGTTTGACAGTCTATGGTCCCTCTCTAGGGATGTCTATGAAATATTTATTTATGAAGGGAGAGAGAGAAAATGAATATGGGCATGCTAGGGCTTCTTACTGCTAAAAATAAATTTTCCACACCCATGGGCCTCTTTGGCTTTACATGGATACTGGGAAATTGAATCCAGGCCAGCAAGCTTTGAAAGCAAACACCTTTAACTGCTGAGCCATCCCCCTAGACCCCAGTCTAGGGTTTGTTTGTATGTGTGTTTATTTTTTTTCAAGATAGGGGCTCACTCTAGCCCAAGCTGACCTGGAACCCACAGGAATCCTCCTCCTCTACTTCCCGAGTGCTGGGATTACAGGCATGCACCAACCACCATGCTTGGCTAACTCTAGGGATTTCTGATGGATTAAAATTTACTGAAGACATCAGTGCTTCCTATTCTATAAATTTCTACAGAAGTACCACCTTTCCTTGGGATATCAAGATCCCTCGTAATGTGTCAAATCCAACTGCAGGCCCAAGTCCAGTTTCATCAAGGGACCCCTCGAGGTCGAACATGGGGATGCAGGGGCAGAAGAGCTCGGAGATGTGGTGCAGCAGCAGCAGGCGGTTCCTCAGGGCGATGATGGGGATCTCCTGCAGGTGATTGTACTCCATGGGCACCTAGAACATGGACACTGTGCTGAGCAACAGTTTGAAACCAATTCTGAATAAAACAGCATGAAGATTTTTGAGTTTAGTTTCTAAAATCTGTGTTGCTCCCAGAATAATGCTCTAGCCAGTGTGACTATTTGAACCAAATAATGCAAACATCAGAGGTTAAAAATATATATTAGTATATAGACATATATGTACTAAGAAACATGTAGGCCATGCACTATCACAGCAATTTCATATAGTTTCTAAGTATAGAACAAAAGGTAACACATTGGCAGATAACATTGCTTGGCATGAATATTGTATTTTTCAACTTCTTTCTCCTTTTCTTTGCTGTACTAGGGATTGAACCCAGGCCTCATGCCAGGCACTGAGTTATGTCCAACCCCAGCCCAATATTAAGGTTCTTAACCACACTTTTATAACATGAACTGAATTATTTTCAGCGAAGTATTTCTGTGAATATATAATAAAATAATGAACCATGTGTGGCTGCACCTGCATGACACGCTCCCCTCCAGGCCCACCTGCCCAACTAGCACTGACCTGAGCAGGGAGCTTGCCTGCACTGGCTGGCTTGCTGGTTGACCAGGCGAGGGTGTGTGCTGAGCCACAGGCCACACGGTTGACCTTCTTACCCTGAAGGGCAGCTACCAACCGAGGTCTCTGGATAGCGTTTGTTGTTCCATCTCCTAGCTGCCCCTCGTCATTGTCACCCCATGTATAAACTTCACCTAAATGACGTGAATTTAGAACAAGAACTTAGCTATCGGGACCTGTGAATGTACAACCCCAATGTCTTCCCATCACAATGGCAACATTAACTGCCCTTCTGCTCTGTGGTGTTCTCTCTTAAGTCAGCTTCCGGTGTGACCTAGATGTGCACACATGCAAGTCACACAACCAGAGAGGCAAGCAAGCATGATAAAAAGTCAAGAAAATAAAAGTATGAAAGCCCAAACATCCCAGGAAGACTAGGGAAGTGTCCCAGTACAAGCCCAGGGCTGACTAAGGAAGTGACAGTGCTCTGTCTCTGTGGCCTGTGTCTGTGCCCTGTGAGTACAAGTGAGCATGGGTGAGGGCACGTATAAACTGCACGGCTGGACCACATCTGTGGTTAGGTAGCAATGTCTGTCTATAAGGAACACACACTAAGGTCGTCAGGGTGGAGGCACTCAGACAGCAGCTAACTCTCACATGGGTCAGGATACATAAAGTCTTTGTTATGCACTTCTAAGTTTTCTCTAAAAATGACCATAAAATGATTTGTTTCAAAATTTGAAAGGATTATCATTTATGTCATAAGTTCTTGATATAAATTATAATGTTCTTCTGCCACAGGTAGAAGTTTGCTTATTCATATATGAAACTCCCATCAACCAAGTGGTTAAAGACGTCACACTGAGCAGGTTATCAAAGGCTTTACAGGGAAGCACACTTAGAATGGCTGTTAAATGAAAGCTGGTGCACTAAATTTTCCTGCACTGCTATAGCCAATACCAGAACCTTCTTGCTTAAAAACACACATGTGTAGTGCCTTTCACTTCTGCAGGTGAGAAGTCCAATGTAGGCCTCCCTTTCTGGAGGCCTTAGGGGATGCTTTCTTACTTCACAGAATGTTAGCAGGATTCAGTTCCTTGTAGGACTGAGCTCTGTTTCCTTGACGTCTGTTGGCTAACAGTTGGTCCTGGCCTCTAGAGGCCGTGCCATCCCCTGACCCTTGCCTCCACCTGAACACCCAGCAGCAGTACACTGAGAACACCTCCTATTTTGAACATCTTTCATGTGTCTTTTCAGCTACCTGTTTGTTCTCTTTTTCTTTTTTTGAAAGATCCAGGTAATCCAGGACCACCCACTAACCCAGACTAATTTCCAAATTGCAAAATTGGCTATTTTGAAATCTTAAATATAACTAGAAAGTCTCTTTTATAATGTGTTAAGGTCCCCAAAACTACCAGAGTCACTTCTAGGATCTACTCACAAGCCTCATTCTACAGATGCATCAATGTATTACAATATATTACAGTAAAAGGATGCAAAGCAAAATCATGCAAGAGAGGCACCTGGGATAGGTGAGGGGAAGCGAGGTGCAAGCTTCCAAAGTCCTCTCCAAGCAGTACTGCACTGGGCACAGTCCTCCAGCACTGAAGCTGTTTACCAGGAAAGCTGCTGACATTCTGCTCAGAATGTTTACTGGGGCTGATAATGTTCACCCTCTACCTGGCACATCCCAGACTTCAGACTCCAGGAGAAAGCAGGTTTTATCAAGAACCACATTATACAAACTTAAAACAGAGTGAGCCCCACTTATCATCTGGGAAAAGGAGGGAACCCTCCCAAGATGTAGGCTATTCCCATAGTGGGCCTGTCTGAAGACAGGGTCTCAGACCTGTCCTGTTAGCTCCTTTCTCCATAGCCACACAGCACAATATATCCACAGGTGTCCAAGGACTAAGACGATGGGCCCAAACCTGCCTCTAGATGGACCCTCAGGACACAGCATAAGCCCCTGGCACTACAGCATGCATTACCTCAAGCAATCTTAGCTTTATAGACCTCAGTTCTGCAATGTCAGGCTCCCCACCTACCATCCTCTGTGCAGCAGACGCAGTGCAAGGAGCCGGTGGCAATGGCGATGACTTTCTTTCCCTGTAGCCCTTGGACCTGCCGAGGTCTCCGAACATGGTCATCAGATCCATGGCCCAGCCTGTGATAGTCACCTTTGCCCCTGCATACAAGGCAAGCGGGGAACTCAGTGGGTTGTGGTCATCTCATTTCCACACTGTTACCCTCCTGGTATAAGCACTGCACTCCACAACACAAATCATCACAATGAAAAGGTAGTTAACGTGGCTTCATTTAAAAACCTGCTTTTTTCGGGGGGGGGGGGGGACTAAGCAGCCAGAATCATACATACCATGTATAAACTGCTCCAGATTTTGTAAGAGCGACAGAAAACTGAGACCCACATTCCACTTTAACCACTCCAAGGCCAGTGAGAGAATCAATCTGGAAGGGAAAAGGTTCAATTAGACAGACTCTACACTGAGGCTAAACTAAATCTCTCGTAAGAACTCTGAAAATCTTACCTGTGTAGATTATCATCATCCCACTTAACTAACGCACTCCCAGCAAGCAAAGGGAACGTGTGTGTGGCAGGCATACTGACACAGCACAGCAGAACTCAGTATAAGTCAGCAGGCGCAGTCTGTGGTCTTCTCTCCCCAAGACTGACACAAAGGTGTCACTCTCCAGGAATCCCCGTGTTTGTACTAATCTGCTGGCAGTCTTGTCAGACCCTGAGCTCTCTAGGGAGGCAACCACAGACAAGGGAGGATGGCCAGGAGTCCTGATCATCTGTCCAGGTTGAAATAATTAACATTCCCTCAGTTAGAAATCCTACCCTTAGCTGGGTGTGGTGGTACATGTCTTTAATCCTAACACTCAGGAGGCAGAGGCAGTAGGATCTGTGAGTTCGAGACTAGTCTGAGACTCTACATTGGGGGGTGGGGGCATAAATCCTATCCTGCCCCCTGCACATCCAGGGTCTATCCTCCACATCTAGCATCCAGGGGTCCTATTAGGTCATTACTCCCCCTACTCAGCAAACTCTGCTCCTATGGCCTCTGTGAGAGCAATCCTACTTAATACTTAAGCTCTTATGTGTATTTTTAAATTTAACTTAAAAAATGTTTTAATACAAATTCATTCTCTTAGTCTCTCCAGGCCTCAAGGCCTTTCACAGTGGCATTAGTAATGCCCTCCACCAACCCCTCCCGTGCTCAGCAGCCTAATCCTTAAAGGTACAAAACCTTTATATAAAGCCTTCTTCAGTTTAAAAAAAAGTCCCCAACAAACCATTTTTTGCTACACATGTATATGTGTAGTGTGTGTGTAGTGTGTGTCCATTTGTGTGTGTGTATGTGTGTGAAGGCCAGAGATGAAGATTGGGTGTCTTCCTCAATTAATCTCTCGCTTGTTTTTTGAGTCATGGCCTCTCACTGAACCTGGAGCTCACCATTGAGCTTGACTAGCCAGCAAGCTAGGATTACAGGCCTATGTCACCATACCTGGCATTTCACGTGGGTGCTAGGGAGCTGAACTCAGGTCTTCATGCTTGTGTGGCAAGCACTTTACCTACAGAGACATCTCCCCTGTCCCAGCAACCACTTTTCATAATCATGGAAACCTCTGTAATGTATAAAGCGGTTAAGATACCATAAGTCTATACTGGAAAAGGGGCTACAGCTGATGGAGATGGAGGACACCCTGAGCCACTACTCAGTGTGTTCGTGTGACTGGCTATGAATTTTAATTTGGCAGAATTTTATTAGGTATCCCAGGCTGGCCTTGAACTCTCAATCCTCCCACTCTTAGCCTCTTGTGTGCTATATTACAAGCATATACTGGCATGCCTGGCTATGAAGTTTAGGTCTTAAAATTGTTTAATTGACTTAATTAAAGGAGCCATATGTGATCAAGAGCTAATGCACTGGGAAGTACAACTCCATCAGAAAAACTATGTGGCTGGATCAGGCCCTCCAAATCTAAAGGGCCCTGGTGCACACCACCTGGCCAACTCTCCTCACCCAGCATGTTAGGACAATGAGCACAGGTTCCTATTGGCTTTCCTAGCACCCATGCTCCTGAGTCCACCCACAGTGCCCCAACCACACCACACTACAGTGCTCACAAAATGCAGTCCACAGGGCAGTAAGCACACCATGAAAGCACAATGTGTCACTCAACCTCTACCAACCAGCCATTGCAAGGGCAAATGTCTGACAGCTTTAAGAAACTGCCTAGTACTTCATCTCACAAGAAACCATGCAATGGACCCTTAACCCTGGCCTGCAGACTGGGCACCACATGGCCATGGCCTCTTCTCTTGGCTTCTTGAAGGAGGTCAGCCCAGCAACAATGCTTTTTCATCTGTCCCACAGCAAGGGACACAACCTCCATGTACCACTGTAAACTGCAGCGAGTGGGAACCAGGGTCATCCCAAGTCCTCAAACACAGCCACATACTAAATAAACCCACAGGCTCTTTAGAGACCTGCTGGATCAATTCCTTCTTCAAACAGCACTTAGATATCTTAATACCTTCAGTTAAGCCCTTTTACCCAATTACCCGGTGTACTTTCTCTAATGGTAAGAAGAGCAAGGAATGGGCGATCCCTAGCTTCACAGATAGGAAATACCTTCATGGGCACTTTGCAACCGTCGCTGCCTCCTCTGCCAAGTTTGCCATAGTCTCCATCCCCCCAGGACCACACGGTGTCATCATCGGTGAGGCAGAGAGTCTGGGCATCACCACTGCCACAGGCAATGTCGACAACGCGGTGGCCCTGGAGTGCTTCCACCTTTAGAAAATAAGGCCACACTGGTTACCTGATACACACAAGGAAGGCTCACTTACTGTTTCAAGGCTTTACTTACAGAGAATAAGTAATTTTAATAAGACCTGTGTCTTATTAAACTAGAGTGAACACTTTCCTCTGTTTGAACTATAGAACCAGGGGATAGGATTTCAATCAGCCATGAAGGCTGTTCATTCATGGTTTTTAGTTAGCATCCAGAGTTTTAGGTATCATTCATTCTGGCATTTTCAAAATGAACAATTTTGTTTTAGTTGATTCTCTCCTCTCCTCAATACCTTTTATCCCCTGAGACCTCCTCACTTCTGTTTACATGTCTCATTTATCCGTATTCACTCTTCCCCTTCCTAATCACCTCTTCATGCCCACTCTTGGTACCTAAGTCTAGCTTTATACCATGTTCTCCTCCTCTGTATACAAACATAGAGATATTACAAGCTAGGATCCCATATCAGAGAACATGCAGTTTTAGTCTTTCTGAGTTAAGGTTACTTTGCTTAATATAATTCTTTCCATATTCATCCATTTTCCTGTAAATTTCATAATTTCCATTTCTAATACTGCTGAATAAAATGCCATTGTGTAAATGTACCACGTTTCACTTATCCAATCATCTGCTAATTCCATTTTGTAGCTATTGTAAATAGTCTTACAAAGAACATATAAATAGCAAGATGGCCTTGTATTTCCAACAAAAAGAAAGCATAGTTGTAAATGATGAGTCTATGCCCACTAACCTGAAAGAAAAAAAAAAGAATCTAAGCTGAGAAATACTTCTGCGACTTAAAGCTATAGCAACAAAGGCAAACTGCTCCCTCCTCTCCTACTTCAACACTAAAGAGTGATCCTGTGCCTCTAAACACACTGCCTTCTTACCAGCTTTGGCTTTAACTGGTCTTCACTGTCACTGTGCCCCAGGCGGCCATATCGGCCTTTGCCCCATGTGTAGAGGTCTCCAGCTGCTGTGACGCAGGCACTGTGGGCTCCACCAGCAGCTACATCAACCACTTCAATTCCTCTCAGAGACTCAATGACACGAGGGCGGTCACATGGACTGCAAGAAATGACAACAAACGGAATTGAAATATACTTTTGTCAAATTTTGAACATAGTAAACATTTTTTTGTTTGCTGCTTATTTATTCATGTGTACTTCTAAACACGGTTCTTGGAATCAAGTAATTATTAAATCTATATAGAAGAATCATTCAGACCTGAACTCAACATTTCACAATTTGGGGCTGGAGGGATGAGTCAATGGTTAAGGCGCTTGTCCACAAAGCTTAACGACCTGAGTTTGAGTCCCCAGTAGCCACATAAGCCAGATACACAAAGTGGAGCATGCATCTGGAGTGTGTTTGCAGTGGCTGGAGGCCCTAATGTGCCCATACTCTCTCCCCACTCCCCTGCCCTGCTTGCAAATAAATAAATATAAAAAAATACAAAATTTCCTATCTTCCTTTATACAGACCTGAATGCCAGAGATTAGGGATTTCATTGTTTTAAATCAAACTCATGGTATGAGCTGATAATGGGTTTTATATTTTCAAGTGGATACATGTATATACATATGTATGTGTATATATGAAGAGATGGATAGACACAGATATCCCATGTACAAGTCCTAAAATATTTACCTGTTCCTTTCGTGAAAGTTTGTCCCATTTATTCTTTTGATACTGATTTCATTTTTAAATTCAAACTAATCTTATAGTTTCTGGTATGAATCCCATTTGATCATGTTGTGTATTGTTGGCCTTGATTTCTTAAAACATTAAGAATATATATATATATATATATATATCCTTCATGAACATATATCTGTATATATATTCATGAAGGATATTGATTTATATTTTCCTAATACTATCTGAGTCTGGTTTTGATAAGAGTAAGGATATCTTTAAAAATGAGTTAGGGTCTGGGCATGCACAAGACCCAAGCATAGCATGACAAGACAAAGACAGACAAAAAGACAAAGATAAGACAAGACCAAATCAAATGTTGCACAGTTATGCACATCTGTAATTCTAGCAATCAGAAGGCTGGACAAGAAGATCATGAGTTTGAGGCCTACCAAGATAAGAAAAAAAGTAAGAGCCTATCTCAAAAAACAAAACAAAAATGAGGTAGAATTCCCTTCTTTTTAATTTTCTGAATAAATATGTAAAGAAGCAGACTTCAGGGCTGGAGAGATAGTTCAGTGGTTAAGGCACTTGACTACAAACCTAATGACCTACGCTTGGTTCCCTAGCACCCACATAAAGACAGATGCACAAAGTGGCATATATATCTAGAGTTCATTTGCAGTGGCCAGAGGCCCCGGAGCACCCATTCTATCTCCATCTCTCTTCCCTCTGTCTCTGCTTGCAAATAATTTTTTTTAAAAAAGAAGAAGAAGCAGACTTCTTGTCTAGCTACATTATGTCAGAAATCACCAGCCACTTGGTCTGGAGACATGTTTACAGAAAATCCATCTTCTGAAGCACCATGTGGCTTTTCAGGAACTGTCTAAAAAGTCAACTTTGTTGATATAAAGCTACTCATCACATTTTATGATTTGTTTGGTATTGTTTCTATTTGAGATGGTCTCGCTATATAGCTTTAGTTGGCCTGGAACTCTTTATATAAACAAGGCTGGCCTCAGACTTGCAGTGATCCTCCTACCTCTGCCTCCTGATTGCTAGAATTATAGGTGTGCACCACTGTGCCTGGCTTCTTTTTAATATGTAAGATCATATTTTATTTTGGAAGTGTGAGGAGTTGAACCCTAGGTCTCAAGCATGCTAGGCAAGCGCTCTACCACTGAGCTCCATCCCTAGCCCCACTATGTGCTCTTTTAATATCTGAATTCTCTAAGTGATGAAAACCCCTTTAACCCTAACATTCCTATGAGTGTAATCTCTTTTCATCAGTCTTAATCAATTTTAATCAATTCTATCACTGTGTCATTTCTGGATCAGTTTCAACCGACTGGTTTTCTCCTCATATGGGCTGTCTTTTCTTCTTTTCATGTCTATAACTTTTGAGCAGATACAGGACATTGTGAAGTTCATCTTGTTGGGGGTCTGATTTATTTATATTCATAAAAATAATCATGAGCTTTAATATCTATTATCTATAAAAATTACTCATCTCAGGTCATGTTTAAGTTTTGGTGGGGGAATCATAGCAACAATTAGGATATGATTCATTTTCCCCCACTATTAGACACCATTCTCAGAACTGTAATCAATACTATGAGTTTTGAGTTTCTAGGAGCTCTGTCTCTTGCCCTATGTGAGCATTGGGATGTTCCTTTGAATCATTTTGACTGGCTTGTCCCTTGGCCTCTTACATATGATTGCCATACTCTAGAATTCTCTCCATATGGCTCTTCCCTCCTCTCCACTAACCTACAGGCCTCTACTTCAATCTAGGTTTCTTCTACCTGTCTATGGCTTGGAAACCTATAGACAATCGATTGGGAAAACTTTCTGTATTAGTCTGGTTTCCTTCCTATTTCTCTTTGTTATTTGACATCCAGTGCCTTGAGAGCTGCTGTATATTCTGTCTGCTGTTTTTAGTCATTCCTAGGATAGAGAGGGTTCTAAGTTGGCTAGAAGTTGCTATTCATTTTAAAAAACAAATAGGTATGGTTCCTTTAAAAAAAAAAAAAAACTGGCTTAAAATCTCCTTCCCCAATTAGTTTTTACATCGTATGTTGCTATACAAAATGTGATTCAGTGGGTAACAAAGTAGAGGACAAAAAGAATCTTAATACTTAAATCAAAAACTCAGCCTTTTTTTCCCCCCTTACAATACAGGCATCATATAGGTAGACCCATATAGTGGCATGTGAACCTGTTTCTAATAAATAAGTCGATACTATTATTTAATTTGGCCCAACTATGACAAGTATTCTAAAAGATAAAGTAACAACACACCAAACCAACATGTCTACAGGCAAAGGAAAATATAATATCAAAAACAATGTTCTGGCATAATACCTTCTGTTGCCATGCCCCAACTTCCCATCTTCTGCCTCACCCCAAGAGTACACTTCTCCCTCTGAAGAGAGGGCGAGGCAATGTTTCCCTCCTGAGTTCACAGCAACCTTCCTAATAAACACATGCTGAATGGATTCCAGCAACGTTGGGGTAGATACCGACTCTGTCCCTCCAATTCCGAGTCTTCCCCCAGCACCATAGCCAGTGGCATAGAGCTAAAATGAGCAAAAGTAACAGCAACATTCTTATACACAGTAATCAAAGCAACAAATCTGCACTCTAGGCATTTTTTTCCAGAGGACAAAACTTAAAATAAAAAAAAAAAATCACAAGAAATTTAGAATTTTCTACACTGCTATTCTTTTAAGTATCCCCTAAATGTCTGTGTGAAGGCTTGGTCCCCAAGTGGCACTACTGGGAGGTGGAACTTATTTGGGGTGGGCTACTAGTGGCAGGGATGTGGGACCCTGTCTTCTCTTTCTTTCTGGCTTCCTCTGAACTCATGAGGTCTGAGCAGTTTGATCGACCACAAGCTTCTCACCATGACCATCTGGCACCCCACAAGGGGCCCCAAGCAGCTGGCGTAACTAATGTTGGACTAGAATTTCCAGAACTGGGATCTAAATAAACCTTTTCTCTTATAAGTTAATTGCCTCTGGCATTTTACTCTACTGATTGAAAGCTAATACACACATATATTATCAAAGGTTCAGAAATAAAAATGTTATAACTATGATAAATCCCAAGTTCATAAAACATACTTTGAAACCAAGACCTTCTGCCTGGAACTTTACTAGGCCCTTTGACTAGTAAAATTCATAACAAGAAAAAAAGATTTAATTACTTGCTATATGAATATCTCTGACAACAACACTATAATATTTCAGCAAGGCAACAAATCACATTGTATAAAACACTTTTTTTTCCCCAATCTAAGTGGGTAATTGGGACACAAGCATCTTTACGGTTAATTAGGAGAATTAGGACTGCCATGTCCAAATGCATGGCCAACATCCGCACAGGGAGAATTCTAAATGTTGCTCTATACTGTTTTCAACATTTTTCAGATGTGTTGTCCCACTGTCATAACACTGAGGAAACTTTAAGGGGTAAAACAAGCAGAGAAACCAAAGATCAGACAGAAAAATGAGCCCCAAAGTCAGCTTCTTCTAGGAAAACTTTGAAGATCTTGAGTGCACAGGGGAGGATAAGCTACACAGTACCTCAGGAGACTGCATTAAAGGAGGAGCAAGGCTATCCAGACATAATGTCGCTATAAATGTAACAACCACTCTATATATCTGTGAGCAGCATTTACACGACAAGTAAAAAGAAATAAATTTAATGGGTTATATGCAAAAAATTCTAATTCATATATGTAAATATATATACATACAAATGAATGATATACTTCAAAGTAAAAAAATTAAAGTCCTAAAATACATCAAAATATTATATAGCAATACTTAGAACTGTAACTCATTCTAGCAAAATCGTGAATACTAGTACTTTCAGACAGTACATAAATGCAAATCCTTACATGTGTAAGAACCAAGCAAAACATCTAGCCACAACTGCCTCAGGCTCAATGACAGCATGACACAAAAAAATACACCCTTACCTTCCCATCAGCTGTCACAGCAAAAAGTGTCTGCTCTCCTCCAATTAACTGCACTGGCCTGAGAGTTGCAAGGGCTTCACACGGAGTGGGAACCTTAACTTTTGCACCTTCGATGCCACCAAGCTGCCCTCTGTGATTATGCCCCCACCCATAAATGGTTCCACTGCCACCAGCAGAAAGAGTCCAGTCATCTGGTCGCCTGTAACAAATGTCAGAACATTTCCATGAGAAGGAAGTGCATGTGAATTTCTTTCACATGTCTCAGTACTTCTTGCTTCTGACACACTAACCTGTTCATCCACTGCACAAGCTGCTCATCTTGCTCTCTCTTAAAAATGTTGTGGCTCTCATGAAGAACATCCATGTTTTCACTGTCTGCCATTAACTCACGAATTTTCTTAGCAACCTACACAATATTATTATGAGACTATGTATCAAACACTTATCTGAAAATAAAACAAATAATCCAGACATGATGGTTCACAGCAGTAATCCCAAAACTTGGGAGGCTGAGGAGGAAGGACTGTTGTGAGTTCAAGGCCAGCCTAGGTTACACTGTGAGA
Organism: Zapus hudsonius; assembly: GCA_004024765.1. Lineage (NCBI taxonomy): Eukaryota > Metazoa > Chordata > Mammalia > Rodentia > Dipodidae > Zapus > Zapus hudsonius. Next base: position 53,986 of record PVHP010002122.1, read on the forward strand.
CCTTGCCTTACCCTCCTTCCCTCTACACCCTCCCAAGAATAAAACAGATATTAAGGTAAGAAGACAGGAGGAAAACCTAGGTAGGGATATGAAGGTAAGCTAACATCAATATCATGATTTTATATTTAATATGTAAAATCAATACTATTACATCATCTCTAAAATAAGCAAATACTTACACCTTATCAAAATCTTTAGTTTACTTTGCTAAAAATAAACTTTGGTTGAAACTCATAGTGTCAGATTATTCATTTTAATCTATGAGCTTCTTTCTTTATGGTATGTTTTAGCAAGAAAATTTATAATTCATAATATTAGCATCTTTTTACATTATAGCTGAATTTCAAGAAGTAAATTCACATTACAAAAGGGTTTCCAAAAATATATTACCTCATCAAGAAACAGACGAGGCAATGGTGTTCTTTTGTCCAGGGCCACAGCAACACGGGAGGCCATGCAGTACCTTCGGAACCAAGCCCACTTGTGGGTCTCAGCACAGCAAGGCAGAGTGTCTAGTTCCAGGTCACAAGCGAGAGCTACTAGCACCTAGAGTCATCACAAATTTTAAAACACAGATGCTTAGAACATAGCTAACACCTCAATTTGCCTACACCATGTGCTAAAACACGAGCAGATTGTCCATGGCCATCATCCCAGGGTTTCTGAGGATCCTTATTCAGGAGTTCCTTGACATGAGTGATGCAGTTGTTCCCAGTGAGATCAGTGCCTAGGGGTACATTGTGTATACACACAGAGCCTCAGACCAACAGTAGTCACATACCCAACTAGGAAGAAGAACTTTTATCTCAAAGCCTGCTAACACTTAGATCATGGCTTAGAGTTTAAGGTTTAGATCATTGTAACCATTTGTTGAGATTCCACCTTCAGCCATATGTAAGGACTGCTATTAAGGAAACCTAGAACATTGCACACGACTCATGACTATTCTCAGTGACTTTCTCAGCCAAAAAGCTATGGTATCACTTTAAAAACAAGTTAAACGTTACCTTAAAGAATGGGCTATGGAGCAGCTGTTTTCCACCTCTCACAATAGGATCTTCATATTCAAACTGCCTTTGCAAAGCTTCTGGAAGGCCTTTCACCAAAGCAGCAAGTGCACTACCTGTAAAACTCTAAAAACAACACAACAGTCTTCTTCTGCAAGAATCTAGAACACATGGAAGCTTAGGTTTGTTTTGTTTCTGTTCGTAAAAGCTTTCATCCCCCTTAAAAAGGTGCTTACTCAAATTCTCAAGCAGGAAAGAGACTAGGGGGCACTATGATACAAAGAAAGAGGGGGTGTGAATGTTCAAAGGATCTGGTCTTGGTTTTTTACAGCCACTCTTGGAAGAGACCTTCCCTCTGGAATATAAATCCGCCTGTCTCTCCAGTTTGGATCAACAGAACTACCTCACGCAGCACACTAAGGGACATAACTTGCAGCCCCGTCCTCGACTCATAGGTGTCAGTGCATAAACTTAAGATCACTTCAGGCTGGAGAGACGGATCAGCGGTTAAAGTGCTTGCTGGACGAGCATGAGTTCAGATCCCTAGCACCCACATAAAATGCTGGGCATGGTGATACATCATTATAATCCCAGTGCTGGGAGGTGGAGATGGAGGACCTCAAGGAACTACTGGTTAGCTAATCTAGCCAACTTGTGAGTTCTAGGTTCAGTAAGAAAAAACAGTCTAAAAAAAAAAAGTAGAAAGTGACTGAGGAAGACACCTAACACCAACCTCTGACCTCCACATACATGCATATCCCTGCACACACACACACATGAGCACATACCACAAATGCAGAAACAAAAATTAAAAAGAAATAAACCAATCCACCAACAGGAATAAATGTCTGCATGGAACAAAGGCCTCCTTAGACCTGGAAATTCCCAACTCTTCTTGATGAGTTAGCTGTTTTAATGATATCCAAAAAGGGCTGCAGGTCTAGAAACTATAGTACAACACTTCGTACCAAAGCTCTCATTTCCCCATCATTTTCTCCCAGTAGTCTGTTGATGTTAATTGATTGCCCAAATTCTGTGGTGAGCAGCCTTCTCAGTCTCTGAAGAGCCCACATCCTGTGGCTGGCAGCTGAAACAAGCAGACAGGACATGTTAGAAGCTAGACCACTTTCTTCCTTCCAGCCAGTGACACTGATATGACCATGAAGGTGCCACTCACCTAGGGCACTTAGCTGTGCACATGCAGCCAGAGAGGCAGCGAGGCGAGGGACAATGCTTCTGTTGGAGGTGAGATTGAGTCGGAAGTCCAAGAGACAGGTCACTAGGTCCATGGATGGACACGAGAGGACACAGCGATCGGAGAGGAGGTCCTTAGGGCCTGTGGAGGAGTACTACAAATGTTTCTATGTGACTGGCAGGGACCACTTGTAAGAAGACACCTAGAAACTTGACTCTAACTGGAACACAGTAGTGGGAGGTCTGCCCATAGTACTGATGTCTAAGTTACATGAGCCAAGCTCTTTTTCCCCTTCTGCATGCTAGGCAAGTGTTCTACCACTGAATTATATCCCCAGCTCTGAGCCATACTCTTCACACTGACATTTTACCTGTGAACCAGAAGCACTAGAACTTCAACCAGCAACACCTCCTTCCTATGAGGGTGAAGGGTTGGTGCCCTGACAGCTCAGGTGGCTGTGACCAATCCTGCCCCAGCAGAGCCTCTGGCAGTGTCTGTTCCCAGGCAGTCCTTGGGTCCCGGAATGAAAAATGCATATGGTTCCAGTTGTTTGGGTAAGAATTCCAGCCGGTGACTAAACCTTGATGACCAGAGCCCCACCCTTACCTGCAGCTGGCATGATGGGATAGACCGTAAAGCGCCAGCCCCAACCGTTCACGGACCCATCACTGATGAACTTCCACTTCAGCTCATCTCCTGGGATACGCAGCTCACTGGACCAGTCAGACCACTCTCGGCCTAGCAGAGAAAGATAAGGAAACCTGGTGTTAGGCTGACTCCATCTGAGCCAATAAACCTGAGAGAGAAATCAAAGTTCTTCACACCCAATACCCCAGAGATCTCTAGCCCAAGATCTCTCAAGTTAAGGTCATAGAGATATGTTCTACCCTTCCACAAACACTCATTCAGGCTGTGGGATGTTTCTGGGCATGGCAGGTAGTTGTGCAATGGTATAGAGCCCAACTCCCCATGGAAGGCTCCCACAAAGGGCCCATGTATGTAGTTCAGCATGACAAAGAGACTGTATTCAAGGGTGATATAGAGCAACTTGGCAGACTTGAAGCCAAGGTGCCACAGCAGGGAGCTATGCAATAGCCTCTCAGAGCTGGCTAGATGCAGAGCAGCCCATGTCTAGGAGCAGCCCTGTGGCACTAAGCTGGGAGTATCCTCAGTAGACCTGTGCTCCGTGAGCTGGGAGGACCCTCAGTGGCCCTGTGCCTCCTGAGCTTGGAGAATCCTCAGTGGCCCTGTACCCCTTGAGCTGGGAGGACCCTCAGTGGGCCAGTGACCCCTGAGCTGGGAGGACCCTCAGTGGCCCTGTGCCCCCTGAGCTGGGAGGACCCTCAGTGGCCCTGTGCCCCCTGAGCTGGCAGGACCCTTAGTGGACCTGTCCCCCTTGAGCTGGGTGGACCCTCAGTGCCCCCTGAGCTAGGAGGATCCTCAGTGAGCCAGTGCTCCATGAGCTGGGAGGACCCTCAGTGCCCCTGTACCCCTGAGCTGGGAAGACTCTCAATGCTCATGTGCCCCCTGAGAGGGGAAGATCCTGTGGACTTGTGCCCCCTGAGCTGGGAAGACCCTCAGTACCCCTTTGCCCCTGAGCTAGGAGGACCCTCAGTGGCCCTGTGCCTCTCTGGGCCAGGTGGACCTTGAGCAGCTCTGTGTTACAGAACCATCTGCCAGCAGCATGGAGATGGCTTGTTGGGTTGTCACACCTAATAACAAAGTAAGCTGACAGACATTTGTCAAAAAATGCCAGAAAAAAGCTGATGTGGTGGTGTATGCCTTTAGTCCCAGCACTCAGGAATCAGAGATAGGAGGATCTCTGTGAGTTTGACGCCACTCTAAGACTACATAGTGAATTCCAGGTCAGCCTGGGCTACAGCGAGACATGACCTCAAAAAAACAAACAAAAAGTGCTGGGGATAGGGGGCAGTGTTCATTGTGACAGCACCATTTTAGACCAGAGACTTAAGTAAAGCCATGTGAGTAGTTTTACTTGCTGACATACATGACATACATGACATACATGAGTGGCAGGAAAGACACACCTCTAAGAGCTCACAAAGCCTCAAATGTTTACCACCAAGCCTTTTCAGGGAAAATTTGCCACTCCTTGCTCAAAATGAAGAATGAAAGAGGTGTAGGATATTTAGTTCAGTGGTAGAGTACCTGCCTAACATGCACAAGGTCCTGGGTTTGATCCCCAGCACCACAACTTAAAAAAAAAAGTGTATGAAAGGCACATACATGAACATCTTCACACTAATAATTCTAAAATGCACAGAGCATTGAATGTCCAACAGATAACAGATGAGGTCACTAGTTTCCTCAACCCCATGGAGCACATCAACCAGCAGAAGGACCACACACCATGCCGCCTATCCATTCCACACTCTGCCCACCATCTAGACCAAGCACACCACAAGCCATGTTCTCAATGCAATGGGTTTTAAAAAAAAAATAAGGAATTCCTCTAACAAGCTCAGAAGTGTGCCAACCAACCAGTATTTACACAGGCCCCGGCACTCCCAAACACTTATAGTTCTCCAACTATATGACACATGTCACCCTGGTCACCTGATTTGTACATGGTGTGAAGCATATACCACATAGATCATATCTTATTTAAGGTGCTGTAAAGAGGGAAGCAAAACCTACTGCATTTTACAACCAAGTAGCTTATTATGCCTTCCTAACATCAAATGAAGTAACAGTATTATACCCTACAAATGTTGGCAGTTCCATTTACAGAAGCAGAATTCCTTACCTGACCGCACAGACACGATCCTATTAACGCCATCCATGACGGTGAGGGGATCGTGGCGCCTCTCTGTGGAGCACTGCCGGTCAAACTCTACTCTGAGTCCTTCTGCACCTGCAGAACATGCAAGCAGATAGAACGTGACCACCCCAGGTAGCAAGTAAAAGTCACACCACGCAGAAGCAGTGAGTCTAGGACCATGTCTAGGAGCTGACAAAGAACTGGCGTCTGCTAAGTGAGGAACCTAAGTCTCACCACCCTTTTCCATCTTGCCAGCCCGATGGAAGACTGTGCCCATGGACTGACAGGCCAGACAGCCATCCACTTGTTCTATTCCTTCTCTCACCCACCTCAGTGCAAATTTTCAGGCTACATCTCCATCACCAGACCAAGTTTAGAGCAAATTAGGAATCCTGAGGAGGGAGCTATAGCCTAGATTGTGAATGTCCCCAGAAGAAGGGGGGGGGGCTATAGCCTAGATCTTGAATGTTCCCAGAAGAAGGAGAGAGGAATAGCCTGGACCTTGAATACACCAGAATAAAGGATGCTATAGCCTGGATCTTGAATACCCCAGAAGCCTGTATGTTTAGAAGAAGGGGGGCTACAGACTGGATCTTGAGTGCCCCAGAAGTCTATGGAGGGTTTGGTGGTCCATTGAGAGGTGATGCAATCTGCAATCTTTGAGAGATGGGTGGGTCTTATGAGAGGTCCTTAAGTTATTAGGGGTATGCCTCTTAAAGGATTGTGGAATATCAGCTCCTCGTCTCTCTTTGCTTTTTGGCCGAGAGTTGAGTGGGTTTTTGCACCACACTTTACTGAAGTGGCATGCTGCCTTACCACAGGACAAAGCAAAGGGCTAAACCATGGACTGCAACCTCCTGACCTGCACCAGAATAAACCTACTCTCCTTATAAACAGAGTGTCTCGAATATATTGTTACAGCGAGCAAAAGCTGACTAGCACACTGGATTGTGGGAACTCCTGATATAACTCCTGATATAAGTTGTGGGTTGCCTAAAGACTACTTCAAATTGTCATCTAAAGTAGTGACAGGCTGTGAGACTGGGGGCTTTAACCTTTGCAGCTCAGAGTAGTGCCAGAAATGAAACTGAATCGTGGAATACCCAGCTGGTACTCACAGGGAACTAACTGATTTCCAAAGCGTTAGGACTACAATTAGGGAAGTCTAGGCAAAAAGCATGGGAGAAAAGGGGTGGGGAATCTGGTTTTGTGTAGGGTTTTAGATCCCAGGTGTCATCACAGGAACATGTTGGAGGACTGGCTTGGGCTAGTTTTCAGAGAATGTATCTGAATGTTGTGTCAGAGGGCATGGGAAAAGGGGAGTTGTGGTGGGGGGAAGGGCAAGCAGGTTGATGGCAACACAAAGCATCATTAAAAAACCAATGAGATAACTCCAGATAAGAAATGACTGAATGTGGATCTATTGTAAAATCAGGACCACAGGATTTGCTTTTACTGGTGTGGAGGATATGAAGATAAACAGATAAAGGAAAGAGGACCACATAACTGGTCTTTAGTCAACCGCTGGAGGAAAATTTTTTGTTTTTAAAATTTTGATCATGAAAGTGTAACACCTTAAAATTAAAACAAAACATAAAACATTTTCCTAAACCCATCTCATTCTTAAATAAACTGCACAAAATGAACAAAATAAGTAGTATGGTAGTAACATGACAGGACCGACAGTCACACATGAGGGATTATGTAGACTAGGTTAGCTGACTTAGGAAGACCCACCTTCACTGTGGGGCACCATCCCAAGGAGAGAGCTGACTGAGCAGCATCACTCACTGCTCTCTGCTTCCTCACTGTGCTGCTTCAAGCTCTTGCCACCTGGCCTTCCCTGCTATCATGGGTTATAATCGTAAGCTAAAAGAAACACTTCCTCCCTTAAACTGATTTTTGTCAGGTATTTTGTCCAACAATGATAAGTTGAATAATACAAATATAAAGGTTAAATCCAGTACAAAGTGATTGTTAAAAAAAATCAAGAGTAATGGCCAGTTATACCACTTGAGATAATGAAAGTAAGCTAGAAAGGTGTGCCACACCACCAAAACTTCCATGAGCACCATCATCTCAAACAAGGGGAAACAAGTTAGAAAAATGATACAGCATCGGAAAGAACAACATGAACAAGAATTAGGACAACCAAAAAAATCAAATTTTAAAACTAAAAATTCCAAAATGAAGACAAACTGGAAAGAATAAAAGGGGGAAAAAGAATAAAAGATCCAATAAGCAAAACAGGTAATCCCTAAGACAAAAGGACAATAAAAAATTAAAGAAGGGAGCATAAAACATGAGAGAGGAAGTAATCCACATAAGTATAAAAGACATGGACAGGCATCAAATACACCCAGAAAGAGGAGCAAGCAAGGAGAGAACATGTCCTCAAAGAAGAGTTGGAACTATAAGGGACCGCACCCATTTTCAGAGAATATTACCTATGACCTTCGTGAACACATACTCTAATACAGAGTGAGGGGATCCAAGGAGTTAACATGAAGAAAGCAACCTGTCAAGTTTACAGAGCACAAACTTTAACACTGACCCTGGGGACTACACAGGAATTTACTAGAGTGTGCTTAGATGCCACAATCACTAGAGACAAGCAACTGATGAGGAGAGCCCTAAATGTCGTAAAACTAACATCATGGGAGCATTAAAGGGAAGCAAATATCGTATATAGGAGCTATCATGCTCTGTATCTATAGTTTGTCAAGTTTAGCTACAGGTTAGTAAGTTTGGAAGAATAAAGTATCATTTTTATGTTAGTAATTATATCAATTTTCATCGTATTAGAACTATATCTTGAGTTGCCCACACATCTCCATTCTAAGTTACAGGATCTCTCTCTTTGCCAATCAGTGCCCTCACTTTAACTGCCAACACCATTTGAGGCTGAGACTTGTTAGTCAGTCAACTCTATGATGAGGGCTTGGGTTTGGTTTTCTGGAGAGAAGAGCCTCTCCCAGGGTATACTTAAAAAAGAGCTTTAGATCGTTTATATGTACCTTGAGCTGGAAATTTTACTTCTGAGCTTATTCTTTTTCTTTGCTACTTTGTCCAGAGGTGCTAGAAGCAGGATCATTATATTTCTCACTTTCCACAAATATTCAAAAGCTTCATATAGAGTCACTAAATTTCTTACTCCTCATAAGAAATGAATCAGGAAAATCAAACACATCTTGAATATCTCTTTAAATTTTACAAGAAACAAAATTAAATGAAAAAGCATTAATAGAACTATATTCTGAGTCTACTGTATATGCGATGAGCAAGTAACCCAAATTTTGACATGGCAGAAGGTACAGATATGACACAACAAGGTAGTAGAAGCCCATACTTCTGTACTTGAAAGTCCCTTTGTCTGTCTGTTCATTTGCTTATCCACCCTATCTGTATCCACTAAAAGATCTGGAAACAATGAGAGCCTCCCATCATGAAATTGTAATCTGGAAATATCTTCTTTCACTAAGAGAAAATAGGGCTAATGCTTAGTTGAAGGTGGAGCCTACAAGACAACCTTAGACAGCATGGGAACTAGTGACAGACCACCAGAATCATCCTGAAAGCCACGCTGAAGAGGTGACCACTGTTTAGAGATAGGAGGATATAAGCTCCAATGAAGACAATAATCACAAGGGATTAAAACCAATGAGCTCATAATGATATAAAACAAACAAGCAACTGGTCACTTTGAAACAGTGATATGGGTTCATTTTCCTGAAAGTTCTTTTATATGCAAACGGCATCCCTGGGTAATCAAACAAAAGATAGTTTTTTCTAGCCTATTCCAGCTAACAGCATGAGGAATATGATTCCATGAGAAAGTCCATTTTTGCAACCCCAAATGAAAAGCTAAGGTTCAGCGCAGCTAACATCACAGAGATGCGCCAACAGTGGATGCTTCCTGAGGCTAGTTGCATCTAGCAAAGGGCTTGCCAAAGGGATGGACCAACAGTGCCTCTGAATCAGAAAGACGTTCTGAATGTCAGCAGGATGTGCATCAGCAGATGTACACTGAGGAGGGAATCTCAGTGGTCAGGGCAGCCTGCCTCAGCAGATGAATTATACAGGGGCATAAGGAGGGAGGAAGAAAGAAATTCAAGATGTGCACTTGGGTAACATATTGTCCAGAGCCAGTGATGGTTCAACATGGGAAGGCTTTACTTCAGAGGACTCGGGGAGTGCTCTGGAAGTGGGCACAGCTGCCTTTAGAGCTAGATCTCAGTCAAAGGGCATCCACCTATCTGACTGCTGTATAGTTAGATATTTACTTAGTATAGCTTTCTGGGTCATATTTAATTTTGTAAAAAGGAGATTTCTTAGAAAAGGAGAGTCTGAAGCAATTCAATTCTTTCTTATAAAAGATAGCTGCCTGTTCCTACTGAAGAATCAATTCCTTTCAGACAGTGGACCCCACACCCTGCCCAGGCTAGCCCAGGTACCTGGTATCTTCACTGTGCCGCTGGTGGAAGTGTCGTCTGTGTACGGATGGCTACTCTCTACCACCACGGGCTGCGAGGAAAGGCGGCCACTTTGTGAGTCTGTGGCTACATCTTCTAACTCGGTGACACAGAGCTCCAATAACATATCTGCTACCTGGGAAGGAACGGAGAAATAAGGAGATGATGGGGGAGGGGAGGACTACAGACATGAACAGGGCAGGGGTACCACTTCTTGACTTGGGACAGAGGGTTCAAGCCACACTACACTCACTCATAATTCATAAATTTCTTACTTTAGAAAAAGGGAAGCTGAGTTATACCATCTAAGTGCTTAATACCTAATACTATTGGTAAATAAAAACTCCTTATTATTTTAAAACAAATTAGAATATGCCCTAATAGTGATAATATGTTAGGCCCCCCACTTTGAACTTGAAAAAAAAATTATATTTCCATGATTATTCTTTTGCTCTTTTTTTCTCATATTTGTATTTTGTCTTTCTTACTTTTTAAATTTTGTGTGTGTGTGTGTGTGTGTGGTGTGATGTGGTGGGGATGGGAGGGTAGGGTGCATGTACATGTAGATATGTGTACACTGTGCACCCATGTGCAAAGGCTAGAGGAGAATGGCAGGTGTTATTTCCTTGAAACAGAGTCTCTCACTGACCCCAGAGCTGCTGATTCTGATCAGGCTCACCAGTCAGCCCCAGCAATTATCTGGTCTCAGATTCTCATAAGATGGGAACTATAGGTGCCCAAGGTTAGGGGCACTGTGGAATTGAACTCAGGGTGAAAAAGGCCCTCATGTTTGCATGGTAAGCATTTTTACCCCCGAGCCATTCTCCCAGCCCCTGTCTGTTTTTGTTAAGAGTTCATAAGAAATATTAGGTCAGAGCAGGACATAAGGAGAATCTTCTCACCACTACAAGGACAGTTTAAAAATGACTGCACTCTTGCTTCTGTCTCTCCTAGAACTTGGATCACTGAACAGCACATGTCAACTCCACTAATACTGGGGGTAATAAGAAATAGGAAAGTGATAAAAGTAGTTTTTAAATCGCTAGAGAAGCATGCATTATTCCACAAATAATGTTAGAGCAACTGGTTTGCCACCTAGGAAAAAATGAAGCTGAACCACTACTTTATGCCTTACATAAAGATTAAAAGGAGGACAGTTTTTGCCTACTGGAGACTCAAGATTCAAGCCTGAGTCTATGGGCCATACATTGAAACCACTACGCCAAAGGAAGTAAAACTGCAAAGCACACAACAGAAGAGAACTCGTTTAAGGAGCTCTACAAACCAGCAAGAAAACACACACACCAGCACTAGAATAGACATGGGCTCACTGCGGAATCAGCATGCGCTGTTTGAAAGGGCAGCTTTGGCTCTGTCCATGGAGGAGACCCGTATGTATGAACAATGACTGGTCCTTGGTGGAGAAAGCTGACCTCACAATGAGCAGGGAGATGGTGCACATGAACCAGCCCTTGGCACCACTCACCTGTGGGTAAGCAGTGCCCATGCCTGAGAGCACGGCTGAGAGGACGTCCCTGCCCTTTTCCCCAGCTCGGCTGCACACTGACAGCTTGAGCAGGTCCACCACCACACGGGTGTCATCTGCGATCAGTAGACTGGTGAACTCATCCAAGGACTGAGGCTCTGGACCTGATGCTTTATTTTGGCTTTCAACATCCTAAAATAAAATAAGGAATCACATTCAGAGACATAAAAATTCATCAGTTTATCCAGGAACCCAAAGGACATGCTATCCAGGGATATTAAAGACCAGATTAATTAAGAAATGGCAGGCCTCTTAATATCTCCTTCAAGCTATGTACCAGATTTTAAAGAGCAATGAACAGTTTTACAAAGTACCAATAGAATCTGTCAGAGAGGAATATTTAAACTATAAAGAAATCACTGTTTACTATTATGATCAAGTTGGGGTAGCCATAATGGTGGACGAATTCAGATTAAGGCCACATTTTGAGAATCCTTAGGAAATTTCTACCAACTAGACTTTTATACCATAACATTACACATTTTGTCTAGACTCTTACTTAAAGTGATTTACTTGCTACTACCCACTATTCAGTCTCTTCTTCCCTGAGACCCTCAGAAAAGGTAAAATAGTATAAAAATTGCTTTCGTTCTTTAACTTTCCACTGTCACTACGTCTGCTACAGCACACCACATCAGTGATAATTCACTGTTTCTTCTTTGTAGCACAAAAGATGCTCATTTGTTGCTTCCCACAATCAAAGTCCTCCCACTTCACCCAGGCTTCATTCTGTAAGTGCCTAACCTGGGTCAGCTACCTCCACCTGATATGTTCAGGGCACAAGATCCTCAGTTAGATGAGCGCTAGAGTTATACTTATGGAAAGGGGAAGGAACTCTGTCTTCTGAGCTCAGAATGAAATTATTATGGGCTTGTGTGGTACAGGGTAAGCATCAGCCCTCTGCATTTCACGGGCAGAGTCACGCGTACTAAGTGTAAGCTAGGCAGAGTGACCTCCATGCTTCTCTTTACTCTTGTAACCTCAGTAAACCCAGTATAGAAACTAAAATAGCAATGAGCTGGGTATGCACAGCCCTACACAAAAGCCTGAAGAGTAGCGTACCACGTCACTGTGTGCTGAGACTAGGTTCTCTCCACAGAGAGCAAACTTCTCTGCATGGAGACTCGGTAAGTGAAATTCATGATATTCAAAAGCATCCAGAACACTATATTAGCTACATAAAGTATCTTTAGTCCTGAAGTTGAAATCTAACATTTCCTAATGGAGAATTTTTTTTAAAAAAGTCTACAAGAGTTGCTATAAAAGAAAGGTACTGGCTATATATCTTTAAACATGAAATACACATCAATATAACATGAAAATTACTTTGTTGTAACTTATGAGGTCAACAGAAACAGAAATTATAGGAATTTAAAATTGTAACCTAGATAATGTCCATATCACATGAATAAATCTGTAACAAAGAAATTAACAAAAATCATGCTTTCATTAGAATTATTTCTGTATTAACTTTTATCTCCAGATTTCTAGAAATCAGCAGCTGATCCCAGAGACTAAATTTATAAATAGTGGCTTCCATATTGCCATAGAGCATTATGACTAATTTCCACAGACATATTTTCTGCCACTAGTAACAATAAATCAAGAGTTGTGATTGTAAATAAAAAGAATGCACATTTGTCCCCAAGTGCCAAAAGTTGGCAAGGGAGAGAATGTGAACAAAGAAAGGTGAATGATGGGGCAGGAGAGGCTTGACAGACAAGCAAGCAAGCAAACAAACAAACAAAACAAAACAACCCACCAGCCGGGTGTGGTGCCACACGCCTTTGATGCCAGCACTAAGGAGGAAGAGGCAGAAGGATCACCGTGAGTTCAAGGCCATCCTGAGACTACATAGTGAATTCCAGGTCAGCCTGGGCTAGAGTGAGACTCTACCTCAAAAAACAAAACAAACAAACAAAAACACCAATAAAAAATAAAGCATGTAACAAAAAAAAAAGTAGACAGATGGAAGTGTTCCCTTATAGAAATTGGCAACAGTCATATTCTATAATAACAAAATTTTTAAATTGACCCTGTGACAACTACCGTTGTATAATGGGTTCAGCGAGTATTATTCATAGATCGTACATTCTGGAGAGGGAAAGCATGAGGGTAAGCACATTATGTCCATTGTCTCAGTATTTTCATAAGTACATTTGAGCATCCTAGATCCCAGTGGAGAAATGGCAGAATCACAGAGCTCTATCTGGAGGCAGATCTATCATAGTGCAGAACAGAAGACCTCTTCTGTGAAGATCAGTGGTACAGCACCAAACATGGTGGGAGGTGGTGGAGCATGACCAGTATCTGAGTAGTTTGGGGACTAGTCAGAGCATCTTGGCTATACACACAAAGGACAAATGGAAGCACTGAGCAATGACAGTGCTTGTATCCCAGCGTTTTCACAAATGGTGGAAAGTCAGTAACCTGAGAGAGAACCTAAAGGATCAGCATATGACGTGTACCATGCTCTAGCTCAAAATACCATTTCTGCAAATTTCATGTACATTTAAGAGCATTTGACATTAAAAGTGAAAGAACCTCTTTTGTTTTGGTCATGGTTTCTGCAATGATGCTGGCAGCTCCTGGGTCATCTGTCACTGGGATAAAAGGCCGAGAGGATGCTGAAGGTGCAGATGGTGTCACTGCGGATGGGGTCACGGCATCCTCAGAGGAGACAATCTAATTGGAGAGTAGCACAAGGAGGGTTTAAAAAGATCAGCATATGACTTCCCATACAAGTCCAAAGTGCCATATCTAAAACCACTTGCAGCATTATGGAATGGTCCACATCTAACAGTCACACTGTGCTTATATCACATATCAGCCACCACCCTCCATGGCCTGCAGCAGCCCTGAAAATATAGCAGGTCAAGTGAATCAGATCACACTAAGTTCACACCTTTCTGAGTAACTTCTTTGCCCAAATAAGTTATAAGTTTTCCTGATTTTCACATTTTATCATTTCCAAATTCTATTTAATAATTTTTAAAAGATTAAGCATATTATCATTCTAACAAAAGAAAGTCTTTACACAGAATACTTTTTTCCTAATTTAAGTTCAAAATCAAAGGAATAAACACAAAAATTACGTGACAGTATGACTGAGATTTTTCTACACAAAGAAACTATCATTTCCTTTCTAACTCAACCAGTATAGCTCAATCCCTTTTACCTCTCTCTTCTCTTGCCACGGACTGGGACTCAGTCTGTCTTCGAGATCAGGAGCCAGCATGCCTTCCTCTCCATTCATGGGACTGGCCATGGCCGATGCATCAGAAGCTGGTGCTGAGGAGGAAAACGAGGGGCATTCCACCGGAGCCAGCATGCCAGCTGGCATCAGGGCTCCCACCACTGTGTCTCTGCAAGAACAGAAGGCCAGGCCTGGGGTGATCTTCCCTTTCACCAGGGAACCCTGTAGTATTCGGGCATTAATGCTATGTATCCATCAGCTCTAAGCTAAATGTTCACTCCAGATCTTATCTGTAGGCAAATGACACATAACAGCAGCTGTGATCTTATAGGGCTGTATCACCTATGAAGGCTGAAGTAAGATTAATTTGCATACTTACACTCCTTTTGGCATTAACATATTTCTCTAAAAGCAACCTCATTGTTAAGTGACACATGGTATTTGCCATAGTAATTACAGGTCAAAAACTAACCAATAGATGACCAGACCAGAATAAGCCTCTGGCTTGCCCTAAGAAATCCTGTTGGGTTGTTAGAGCCTGAGGTCTAGATATGTGAACAAAATGCAATCTGGTGT
>PVHP010002122.1:68859-94563 GCA_004024765.1 Zapus hudsonius
TTACGAGTGTCTGTGGTTACATCTCTCCTTCTATGTGGGTGCTGGAAGTTGAACTCTAGCCCTCATGCTTGTGCAGCAAGCTTTCTTAACCTACTGAGCCAACTTCTCAGCCCCTTTAACTTGGTTTTCTAATGTAAATTTCAACACCCATGGGGAAAAAAACACAAAGATACCATCAATCACCATCAAAGGACATGTGATTTGCAACTTATGGATAATGACACAGCATTCTTGAAGATCTATGGTCAATTAAAATACTACAAACCTTAAAACTTATATAAAAGCAGAATTTAAAAATTAACACACAAACCTACCTAGCATACATGATTTGCAGTGCTGTGAGAATATGTGATAAGGCTTGTTGTTTGGCTAGGTTTCCATCCAATGACAGAAGGATCTTAGCAAGCGAAGGGCGATTTGGCTTGGAGTTATTTGCACCACTTATTTTATTACTGGAAGCAGGAGAATCAGTGTCTGAAGGCACACCTAAAAAAGGAAAATAAAAATGAGAGCTGTTTTAAGAGCCCAGTTTGCTCTGCTCCTACACAGTCTGACCATCAGGTTGGTTCCACAGCAAACCCAGGGTGCATTTTGCTGCTCATGAAGGAGCACCCACTGCCAGCAGCTGGGCGGGAGACTCTGGCCACAGTGCACTGGGAAGAGTATTCAAGTGTCTTGCCTAAGGCAGGGAATAATTAGCCTAAGACTTCACATAATACTAAGAATAAAAAGGATCAAATCACTGCAGATTAACATTAAGTAAAGCTCAAGAGACATATAAACATAGAGTCTCAAGCAACATCAGGAATAAATTTCAGTGATGTATGGCACCCAGCCAAAAATTATAAGGTAGGCAGAATGGCATGCAAACGACACAAAATATAAAATTACAAGAAGGAAAATCAACCAATGAAATCATCCTCAAAATGAATAAAAATGTTAGAATCAACAGACATGTAATACATTTACACTCCATCTGCTCAAAACAGTAAGTAGAGACATAGATGATATGAAAATATCCAAATTTGGGGCTGGGAAGATGGTTCAAAGGTTAAAGGCACTTGCTTGCAAAGCCTGCCAGCTTGGGTTCAATTACCAAGCCACCCGAATAAAGCCAGATACAAAAAGGGATGCAAGTGTCTAAATTTGTTTGTAGTGGCAGCCACTCATCAACTACACCTAAATCCTTAGGTATCATTCTGAGAGATTTTTGAGATGAAGCTAACTGAAGTGGGAGGACCCACCTTAACTGTCCACCACACCATGCCATATGCTGGCATCCCAGACTGAATAAAAAGAAGAGAGAGCCAGGCATGGTGGTGCATGCCTTTAATCCCAGAACTTGGAAAGCTCAGGTAGAAGAATCACTTTGAGTTCAAGACAGAGAGAAAGGAAGTAATTTCAACATTTAAAAATGCAGATATCCTGGCCAGGCGTGGTGGCGCACAAATTTAATCCCAGCACTGGGGAGGCAGAGGTAGAAGGACCTTGAGTTCAAGGCCAGCCTGAGACTACATAGTGAATTTCAGGTCAGCCTGGACTAGAGCAAAACCCTATCTCAAAAAACAAACAAACAAAAAAAATGGAGATATCCTAAAACCAATGATTTAAACGCTTGTAATAAAAAAAAAAGACTAGAAAAGAAAAAAATTAAACCAAAAGAAAAGTAGCAAAGATTAGAGCAGAGATCAATGAAACAAAAAGAAACACACACACACACACACACAGAGACACACACAGACACACACACACACCACACTTGTTCCTTGAGAAAAGTGACAAACCTCAAGCCAAACTGGAAAGATACAATCACCAAACAAGGAATGAGCAGGATGACATCACCAGAGTCTATGCAGGTGAAAGGATAAATAAGCAAACACCTAGGGTCTGTTTTGTGCCAGTAAATGCAACAAGTTAGAGAAAATGGCTAGCTTCATTAGACACAAAAATTACTAGAGAACAAATTATCTGTTAAGGGAATTAAATTTGTAGTTAAAAGCACACAGAAAACTCTAGACTAAACTGTTCTTACTGTTGAATTCTACTGAAATAATAAGTCTATACTAACTTAAAAGATAATTAAAAGAAGATAAGACCAGACACTTCTTGCCATGAAGCCAGAAATACCAAGCCCAACAAAGACATTGTAAGTACAGACCAATAGCATTATAAACAAAGAAGCAAAAGGCTTACTTTTAAGTAATTATTAAAAATACCTTAACATTACATATTGTTTTATAACATAATACCCTTAACATATAATAATATCAGTACTATAATTTTAATGTATAAAGCTAATGAAAAAGAAAAACACAACTTGACAAAATAATATGAATGTGCATAATGTAGATACAATTAAATGAAGTTCTGAGAGGAAAATTAATAGCACTAATAAGTTAATATTTACAAAAAAAAGGCCATCAACCTACAGCTGTCACCTTAACAGAAATAAGAAAAGCACATAAGCATAAAGTAAGCCAAAGAAGAACTAAAAAAAAAGGTGAGAGCAGAAACCAATAATAATGAAAACAGGAAAATAGGGAATTCTGAAGAAATACAAAGCAGAACAACAAATTGGCGTTATCCCAGACATACATTACTCAATATTCAAAACTCAATGAAATCCACCAGACAGATATCCTAAATAACATGCATGTGATATTAATAAATACAGAAAAGACACGACAGAATTTAGTTTCTTTAATGAAAAAAACTCACAGCTGACTAGGGATAAAAGTGAATTTTCTCAATTTCATTAAAATAAGAATCTACAAGAAAGTTCAGAACTTAGTGGTGAAAGACTGAATGCTTTTCCTGTAAGATCGTGAGCACATCTTACTTAACAGGACTACTAGTTCTGGCTAGTAAAAACAGGCCAAGCAAAGGATATCAGGAAGGAGGAAGGGAGGGAAGAAGAGAGGGAAGAAGAGAGGAAGGAAGGAAAGAAGGAAGGAAGGAAGGAAGGAAGGAAGGAAGGAAGGAAGGAAGGAAGGAAGGAAGGAAGGAAGGAAGGAAGGAAGGCTGGCTGGCTTTAACTGAAAACAATACCACAGTCTCACAGAAACACCCAAGGTTTGTTGAAAAAACCACCCCAACATTACCTCTAAATATTCTCAGAAATACTAAATAAATTCTACAAAGTAACAGAATAAGAAAAAAATGCACAAAAAAGTTTATTTCTCCATGTCAGTAATGAGAGCTGGGGTGTAGCTCAGTGGTGACATGCTTGCCTAGCAATGCCTGAGGTCTTGGGTTTAATTCCTATTACAGCAAAAAAGCAGAGAATGATGGGATGAACAAGGGACCCACAACCACAGCCATTCAATCAACACAGGATAAGCCAGTGAGACAGAAACCAACGAT
The DNA here is from genome assembly GCA_004024765.1 of Zapus hudsonius. Lineage (NCBI taxonomy): Eukaryota > Metazoa > Chordata > Mammalia > Rodentia > Dipodidae > Zapus > Zapus hudsonius. Next base: position 72,223 of record PVHP010002122.1, read on the forward strand.
TGTCAACACAAAACCCCTAAGCTCACAACATTAAAGCAGCCTTAATACTCACCCACCACGACTCAGGGAACTGAGCAGAAGAGGGGGTGGAAAGATTGTGAGAGCCGTGGTGGGGGAGACTATCCAGAGGCATGGCACCCTCAGTAACAACACACTTGGGCCAGGAGAACCGGGCTGAATACTAGGCTATCCATGGTCCCCTGCCACAAGGACTGATCCAGACGACCCACGGAGGAGGATATCCAGCTGATTGGGGAAGGGGAGGGGGGGCAATGAGGAATTGGGGATAACAACTCATTGTTGGCCCACTAAATAATGTAACTCATTATGGACAATAAATATATATTAAAAAATTAAAAACACATTTACAGGAAAAAAAATAATTGATAAAAGTAATTTAATTAAATACAATAATAACAACCATTTTTAAAGCAGGTATCAATCTAGCTATTCTACCAGGAATTACAGAGCAAAGATTTATGTACCATTTAGATATATACCCATGATTAAAGAATCCACACTCATTTTTATTTGCCCTGCATACTTTACTCCTAGTTTTATACTGCTAGCCCATGACACATTCCCTCTCTGACTCCTCCTCCCCATTTTCTCTCTCCTTCCTTCTCCCCGAGCTCTCTCTCCTCCCTCCATCTTCATTCCTGCTTGTGATGCAGGGACAGAATCTGAAAGTAAACTCTTTATTTCCTATTGTGGTACTCTGCTGAATTTGTCCCCCTATCCTTTGTTGTGTTTGCTCTGCAGTGTGGGACACTGAACCCAGCACAGCTCTGGTCCCTCTCTCCGTTCACACGAGCAGGGACTGCTCAAGTCTGGGTCTCCCTCAGGTCTAGGGAAGAACACAGCTTAGCTTCTAGCACCACAGTACCATCTGTCAGACACATGCTGGACACAGGCCACATAAGAACAATCTGAAGCCCATTTCCCATGTGAAAGACCAGCTGGTTACAGGTTAGACAACAAGCTGTTGGGCCATCTGACAGCTAAAAGAAGTATTCTGTGAAAACATATAGCATACATCTACCTATACTATTTCCCCTCCATTTCCCATTAGGTCAAGAATGCTAGGCATTGGAAACCCAATTTTCTTAGGTCCTATGGGAACCAAAATTGTACTTTAAAAAAAAAAAAAAAAGCAAAGAAAAACTAAATAAAGATGCAAACAATATTTGTAGCCTGGAAGACTCCACATAGCACAGATACCAATTCTACCCAAGCTGATATGCAAATTTAATACAATTCCTATCAAAATGCCACAAGAGTTTTCTTTGGTACAGACAAGATTACACTAAGGTTTATAAGGAAAGGCAAAAGAACTAGAATAACTAAAACAATCTTAAAGAATAAGGGGGGAATCGGTCTACCCAACTCCAAAACTTACTATAAAGTTAACATAACCACGCCTGTGTGGTATTGGCATTAGGACCCATGAAATAAAATAGACAAATAGGTATACACATACCCAAATGATTTTCAATAAATCTGTAAGAGTGATTCAGTGGAGTAAAGACAGTGGAGTAACTAATCTTACTTAAGTGAAAGAAAAATGGAGAAACTATCATTTATGCTTAGTGAAAGAAGCAAGATTTTAAAAAGTCCACGCAACATGATTCCATTTCTATGAATTCTAAAAAGCAAACTGATATGAGGTACAGAAGACAAATCAATGGCTAGGGGATGGAGGGAGTTAGAGTGGAAGGCAGGGCTGTGATGTAGCAGAGGGATTGTTGGGGGTGGTACATCACATGTGTTCATTATCTTTTATTTTGATGACACACAAATGCACACATTACTTCAAAACTAATCAAAGTGTACATTTATAAAGAGGTATGATTTACTGTAGGTTAGTTATAACTGAATAAAGCTGTTAAAATAAAAAAGAAAGAAACCCAGAACAGTCTCTGCATCTTACAAATTCTAGTGGAATCTGCTGTTGCATTCATATAACACTGCCAGAGGGAGTGTAGTCATATAAGAACCAGCACCAAGCTCCTTCTAAACTTTTCATTCCAGCAAGTGTTAAGTTACACAAGACAGCACTCAGCTCCTCGGAACCCCTAGGTTCATCATGGAGTTAACAATTCCACAACCTCTCGTTGGCACTACTAAACAAATCTAAGCTGCTGCTCTAACCTACAGAAGGATCTCTGAGAAGGTAAAAATCTGTTACCTAAATAGGAAGCACCTAATGGGTCTCTTGCAGTCTGGAAGAGGACAGGTTCATGGACAGAGGGTGTGGCCACATCCACTGTTGTCCACGCCACACTATGCGATGACCCACAAGCCACTCGCGTGATCTTCTGGCCTTCCAAGCCCTGTACGAGTGTGGGTTTCCTGTTAACTGTGGTAGTGCCATTGCCCTGCTGACCGTGGTCATTGTCTCCCCAAGCATACACCTGTTTAAGGGAGAAGAGTTATTTCTCAACATTTCACATCTGCTTTAAATTGACTCCAAAATGCTTAAAGTATTTGCCATCATACTTGAAATAACTGAAAGAGGAAATTCTCAATCTACAAAATAGCAATTCCGAGGAAACTTTAACCATGAAAATGCTTGCCAACGACTATAAATGTGTACTTAATGTTAATTTAACTAATTCCTCTATTTAGTTTTGTTAGAGGATGCAAGACAGATCTTTCAGCTAGGTGCAGAAAATTGCAAAGAAAAAATGACCCAAAATGCCATGGTCATTTTCAAGTTGTTTCTTGGCTTTATAGAATTACAAAGTATAACTTCCAGTTAATAAAAACAGTAGGGCTGGAGAGATGGCTTAATGATTAAGGTATTTGCTTACAAAGCAGAAGGACCCAAATTCAGTTCCCCAGTACCCACATAAAGACAGATACACAAAGTGGCACATATGTCTGGAGTTCATTTGCAATGGCTGGAGGCCCTGGCATGCCCACTCTCTCTGTCTGACTCTTTCTCTCTCTCACACACGCTCTCTCTCAAATAAATCAATCAATAAATATTTTTTTAAAGGAAGGCAGACTTTATTCCAGCTTACAGTTTGAGATTACAGTGCCCTGGGGCAGGGAAGGCATGGTGGTAGGATCATGATGCTGGTCACCTGCATCCACAGTCAGGAAGCAGAGGGCAGCAATGCTGGCAACTCAGCTAGCTGTCTCCATTTTATGCCATCCAGGAACTCAGCCCATGGGATGATGTCACCCACATTTAGAGTGCATCTGAGCTCGTCAGCCATCCTCATCTAGAACATCTCTCACATATGTGCCCAGAGATTTGTTCCCACCTACTTCTAAATCCTGTCAAGTTGACAATTGAAATTAACCACTGATTGCAGTGGCCATCGACAAACTACTTTGATCTAGAAAGTCCTGTATTCCACACTATGAGAACATAGATTTCTGGGCTGTCAAAATAGCTCAGTGGTTATGGCACTTTCTTACAAAGCCTGACAGCCTGGGTTCGATTCCCCAGTACCCATGTAAAGCCAGACACACAAAGTGGCACGTGTCTGGAGTTTGTTTGCAGTGACAAGAGGCCCTGGTGTACCCATTCTTTCTTTTTTCTTCTTTTTCTCTCTTTCCCTCTCTCCTTGCAATAAGTAAAATATATTTTTAAAATAATATAGATTTCTGTTGTGTAAGCCAATTTTATTACCTTTAACCTATTTTTAAATTTTTAAAAATATTTGTAAGCACAGAGAGAGAGAGAGAGAGAATTAATTAATGAATGAGAGGGAATGCCAAGTCCTCTAACTATTGCAGATGATCTCCAGATGCATGTGTCACTCTGTGTATCTGGCTTTGCATGGGTACTGGGGAATTGAACCCAGGTCGTCAGGCTTTGCAGGTAAGCATCTTAACTGTGGAGCCATCTCTCCAACCCCCTCTTTAACCAATTTTTAAAATGGCTTCATGAGCCAGTCATAGCATATCCTTAGAGCAACAGAATGGGTAATATCTATCAAATTTAATTTACTTCTAAGGTGAAGCAGGTATCTCCTCTACCAAGTACTATGGTGGTTTGAATGTTATGTCCCCATAGCTTCAGTGCTTAATTAAGTTCAGTACTTAATAAAGTTTCCTACTTAGTCTTTGGGTGGTGGAGCTAGAGGAAGTGTGTCACCAGAGGCAGACCTTGGACTTGATCTAGCCCTATGTATTCAGAGTCAGCTCGTGCTTGCTGGTGCTGGCTGTTGTCTCTCTGTTATGGATACATGATGAATTGAGCTGGCATCTTCCCTCATTTGAGGCTTCCCCTGGAATCTATAAGCTGGAAGCAAACCTTTTCCTCCCACGAGCTGCTTCTGGTCAGGTGCTTGTCCCAGCCACGAGAGAAGGTAACTATAACATGCATCAATGCTCTAAATAAAGTAAAATGCTGCACAAGGCTCAGCATTAGGAGGGACTTCAGTGATGCTTTTCACATTTCTGCATGGGCTTCAGAATAGGAAGGATTTGTCCCAAGGTCCCATTTTAACCTGGGCTGGCAGTGGGGCAGGTACACCATGAACAATAGACTGTCCCACATTCATGCTTCTTTGAGTTTTTTAAATATATTTTTATTATTGATTTAATTTGAGAGAGGGAGGGGAGGGGCAGAGAGTGACTATGGTCACAGCAGTGCTTCCTGCCACTACAAACAAACTACAGACACACTTAATGCATCTGCTTTACCAATCATCATAGGCATTTGGGGAGCTATTTATTTCTATTTTCTAGGTGGGGTGTGTTGAATCACGGTTACTATGTAAGCTAGACTGGCCTTGAACTAGCAATTAGCAATTCTCTTCTAGGCTCCCAAGTGCTCAGATGATAAACATATGCCACCATGCCCATCCTAAGTGTGACAGAGGTAGGTGTGTGTGTGTGTGTTTGCTTGTTTGTTGTTTTGATTTTCAAGGTAGGGCCTCGCTCTAACACAGGCTGACCTGGAATTCACTTTATACTCTCAGGGTGGCCTTGAACTCATGGCAATCCTCTTACCTCTGCCTCCTGAGTGCTATAATTAAAGGTGTGCACCACCATACCCAGCAAGTTTGACAGTTTTGACAAGGTGCTGTGACTCATCCTTCCCAGGACATCTGCAGCCTTACCTGACCCGAGTCTGTGACTGCTAGGCAATGCAGGGCCCCAACAGCCACGTGCACAATCTTCTTCCCCCTCAGTCCTTCCACCACCTGCGGCTTCCGCACATGAACATCAGAACCATGGCCCAGCCTGAAGTAGTCTCCCTTTCCCCTGTGAAGAAGGCAACAGTCCCAGAGTTACCTCATGCAACAGTCCGGCAATGCTCTCTGCCCCACACCTTCTAAACCAACAGAGTGAAAATATTACACAAAGCACTCAAGACTTTGTGCTTACATTTTAAATTGTACACCACTAATTCATTAATTTGGCCAGCAAGATCCTTAATACTGTATTATGTATATGCCAAAGGGTAAGTTACTATAGATTTTCACGTAAAGAGACTAAAAGACAAATGAATAAGTTTCCTCCAAAGCGCTCTCTGGTATGTTTTATTTGAGGCTGCCTCTAGCCTGACCACACCCTCCAAGGATGGTCTGAGCAGCCACCTTTTGTACTGTAGTACAATTGGCTTGCACAACAAATACAGAGAAACGTTTTCAGAATCAAAGGATGCAGAAGTCTGTCATGTTCTCATTTTATCATTGTTCATTCCAGTATAATGAGAAGGTAGAAGAAGCCCTTCACATAAACCTTACCCAAACTGAAAAGCCTAGTGCCCTAAAATCTCTCTAGAGATCAATGGAACTTTCCCCTTGCAATATTATCAGTAATCACAACTCGCTGTAGATAATATAAAAAACAAAAGATGAAAACAAAGATGACCATGTGAGTAAGAAAATGACAGTTTACAAGCAGCTCAGAGTGGGCACAGGGGAAAGCTGAGGCTGCTCACAGATGCCTTTGGCAAACACAAAAACACTGGTGACAGAGAGGAAGTTTACATACCATGTCCACACCACTCCTGACTTGGTAAGCGCCAAAGAGAACTGAGCTCCACACTCAATCTGGCACACACCCTGGCCATTTAGTCTTTCGATATTCTGGGGAATGTTACAACCTTCACTTCCGCCTCGGCCCAATTTTCCAAAGTCACCATCACCCCAGGAAAATACCAAACCTAGGTTTAAAACACACACATACACACAACACACACACACACACACACATATATATATGTGTGTGTGTGTGTTTCATTTCAGCTCTGCATAATATCTCTACCCACCCAAGAATGTAGAATCATGTACTTACCTTCATCAGTGAGAGCCAGTGTCTGTGCGTCCCTGCTTCCACAAGCAACCTGGATCACTCTGTGACCAAGAAGGACTTTTACCTACTCAATTACAAAAGGAAGACAGAATGAAGCACACACAGAGAGAAAGCAGGGGAACATTTTCACATACTGAAAGCCAATAATGTACAAGTCTTTATGAACTTTCCGAGACTTTAGGCTTATGTTCCCTTGAAATCATCAGATAAGCTTTCTACAAACAAACAAACAAGAAGTGTATAATCACCATTTTGGGCTTCAGCTGTGTGGTATTATCCCCGTGTCCCAACCGGCCATATTCTCCAAGGCCCCAGGTGTACAGCTCCCCACTAGATGTGAGGGCTGCACTGTGTGAGCTTCCGCAGGCAATGTCCCGGATACGCTTGGTTTTCAGGGCCTCTATCAGTCTTGGCTTGTCACAGTTCCTAAGACAAGATTAAATTGTACTCCCTAAAATGACCCCAACCTTTTACAAAGATGGGGAAAAAAATGTCTACCCAGATCCATCTTTAGTCAACAGAAGTTCTAAAAAACCAACTTAACTATCAAACTTTGGAACATAGCATGTAAATCCCAAACACATACATTCATGTTAAAAAAAGGTCTAGTTCCATAACCTATATAATTAATTTTCTGCAAAATAACTATGAAAAGAAATTCACTTTCTTATTAGCAAGTAAGACCAAGAGAAATGCTCTTACATTCTGCTGAAGTGTCCAAGTTTTCCATCGTCCCCTTCACCCCATGAAAACACTTTCCCATCAACAGTTAGGGCCGTAGCATGCCGCCCACCTGCAACATTCACATAGGTGTGGGTTGCCAAAGTGCAGTGTATAAAAAGTTCACAGTATATTGTAGCAATACTCAATGACTATGTGTTCAATAAGTGAATAAGTATAACCAAATATCCCTGCTATTATGAAAGTTTTCTGAGTGGTATAAGTATGAACTAAGTGGACTTTTAGTAAATTATAAGTTGTTGAAATAATTTTACTGCAAGAGGAGGCAAAATATTACTTAATATTAGTGAGACTCCTATTATTTTAAATATATGAAAGACCAAAATCTAGGTAAAGAAAGTAAAAAAGAAGCACAAATATAATTATGTAAATTAGAGTGGAAATTTCAGTTCTGAGCAAAGTATCCTAACAGTGGAAGTGTTGAAGCAACAGCTCAATCACTGGCAGTTGATTCTTTGTATTTACTATTCCCAATGCACATGAGTTTATGCCTTTCCTCAACAATACAATCTGAGTACACATACCCTGCCTCAAGATGCAGATATCACCTCTGCTTATACACCCAGGGATTTGCAAATTCCTAGGCTCCAAGAACTACACAGCTGAGGGGGTTCCTAATACCAAGCATTCATTTTACCCTCTTTGTTACCTAAACAATCCATATATTATCAGGGTCAACAATGGGCTCAGCTCTAGAGAAGAGCTGTGTGGGCTGGAATACAAACTAGCTGGTGCTGTGTGGACCTGAGAGTGAGAACAGCACAGCCATCTTCCACAGAAGTGAGCAGAAGAGTCAGTGGTCTGCATGGGCACAAGACATATGGATGGGCCCAGACCCTATCCTAGAGTCTAGACCATCACAGAGGAGAAAAGTAAAATTGTGTCTTGTCTAAGCCACTACCATTTGAATTTCTTATTACATATGGTTATATACAATCCCATCCAGTGTAGGCATGAGCAAGGCTTTGTATCTAGTTCAGTTCTATTTGTCAGAAAACTAGTGCTGTGCTTATACAGTGCAATGAAGCTGAAACTGAAGAAGCAATATACTTTTAAAAAGAAATCTATCACTGAGGCCTCATAGATACTCTGAGTAATCTAATGAAAGTCATGGACTCTACAGAAGAATGACACATATTTTAGCAAATAACTTTGTAATTTCATATCTATGTTAGGCTTCAGACAATGAAAGAATGAATGTCCTGTCCTTTGAAGGGTACACCCACAAGCCTAAAGTGCAACAATGCTGTTCTCAGGAAGAAAACAACAATAATAACTACTTCTTTTGGTACAAAATAATTCTAGTTGTACATTATTCAATTTTCTTCATATTAATTAACTGAAAACTTGACAGACAGTAAGGGACACCTCAGGAAATTACTTAAGGGCATTGGTTACATGACAAGTAGGAGCAACGCACTTATTACACATAAGTGCTGATTCTGGACTTGTACCTGAGTGAACTGCCACCTTCTTGACCACGTAGCTGCTGAGGGCTGTGATCTGCCGTGGGATAGGCACTGTGCCACTAGACATACCCAGTCCCAGCCGGCCATTCGTGGCTTCTCCACAGGCATACACCTTCCCTTCCACAGTCACTGTAAGGAACCAGACCAAGGAGAAGGGCTAGGGAGATGGCTCAGTGGGAAAGAACGCTTTCCACTTAAGCATAAGGGCCTGAGTTAAATCCCCAGCACCCGCAGAAAAAGCTGGGCCACACACACATGAAATTCCAGTTCTGTAGAGGGCAGAAACCAGAGAATCGCTGGGGCTTGCTACTCAGCCAGTCTGACCAAAAATGGCAGCTCTGAGTTGAGTGACATACTCTGTTCTCAGGGAAGTAACTTAGAAGAGCAACAGGAAAGTACCATCCTTCTTCTCTGACCTCTGCATCTGTGTGCATGGTACACACCTACCTGCACAACCTGTACATACACTGTATATCCACAAACCACATGCATGGCACACATCAAAAAAAAAAAAAAAAGAATCAGAAGTCTCACTTTTTAAAACTTAAAAGCTATTTCTATGTGCTAAGCATAATTTAAATTTATTTTAATATCAGAATAATCATACCTGCAAACAAACTTTTAGAACCACCAGCCACCTGGACCACATTCAACGCAGACAGAGTCTCAGAAAATGAAGGAACCTTTATCTAGAGTAAAAATTTTTAAGGAGAGAGAGAGAGAGAGAGAGAGAGAGAGAGAGAGAGAGAGAGAGAGAGAGAGAGAGAGAGAAACAGTTTTACTTATGCTTTTTAAAATTATGAGTGAACTCATCAGATGATACAGGGAACGGCAATTAATTTTTACAATGGCATTAACCACAGGACTTCTTTCCCCTTAACAATTCAAAATACAAAAAGCATGTCTAGGGTGAGGTTTATTTTAAAAGACCAGGGACATGAGGGCTAACAACCCTAATTTTCTACTTGGGTACATTTGAATATTTCAATACTAAAAGGTAAAAAATTACATAGATGTTATGGTTTGAATGTGAAATGTCTCCCACAGGCATGTGCTTGAACATTAATTGCAGCTGGTGGTACTATTTTGGGGATTGTGGGACCTTTAGGAGGTGGGCCTAGCTGGAGGAGGGTGACGGGAGTGAGGGGTGCTGAGGTTAAAGCCCAGGTCTACTTCAGCCCTCTCTGCTTCCTGATCTGCCCAGAGAGAGCAACTCCTATTGCCACAACAGAACGTGTCCTCGTAAACCATGGGCCAAAATAAATACTTCCTCCCTTAAGATGCTTCTTCTAGGTAATTTTATCACAAGACAAGTGCACAATACATATGTAATATAAAGATGAAAGCAAACAGATAAATTGCATTTCAAGCCATGTCCTTGCTCATTCTGACTCTAACTCACATCTTTAAGAAATTAGGTTTCTACAAGTGTGATTTAATTTAAAACCCTATGTCTAAGAAATCCTTTGTGATTCCACATCTCAGAAATTGTCAGTCACTACTAAAGTGAAAGAAATGATATTCAATGCAAGTGGGGAGCCAGATTCTGTCCATTTGAAAGTTATATGTGTGACAGTGTGCAGGTTCCTGGCTCCCAACAATGGCAGTGTGTTCAGAAACCATTTAACAACCCTACCTGTCATGGCTGAGACACCTAGAGCTAACTGCCACCACTCACATCAAAATGTAACTCCAGGCTGTCCAAACAAATATAAAAATTATTTTGCATATGACCATGAAAGAAGTTCAAATTAATGAGTTCTAACTTTCTCTGCTTCTGGCCAATGCAGGTGGTGAGGACATATGACAGATGATGTCATGTGGAATAAAAGGAAGCAAATCTGGGCTGGAGAGATGGCTTAGTGGTTGAAGACGCTTGCAAAGCCCATCTGCTTGCCTGGGTTTGATTTCCCAGAACCCATGTAAAGCCAGATGCATAAATCTAGAGTTTGTTTGCAAAGCCAAGAGGCCCTGGAGCACCCATTTTTGTTCCCTCCCACTCCCTTCCTTCATCCCCTTCTTTCTTTCTCTTTCTCTCTCTCTCTCTCTCTGTCTCTCTCTCTCCCTCCCTCCCTTTCCCTGAAAATAAATATGAATATTTAAAATAAAATTTTTTTAATTCTGTGCATGTGGAGGACAAAATTGTCTCCCAATAGTAAAACTTGCAGGAAGTTGCTTTAGGGCTCCTTAAACGAGATACAAGGTACGCTGAATTGAAATGTGTTACTTCTTATAGTTACTCTTTAAAAAAAATTTTTGTCTTTTTTTTTCCAGAGGAAACTAAAATAAAGAAGCCCCTCAAAGGATGGTGTGTTTGTGTGTGTGTGTGTGTGTGTGTGTGTGTGTGTATTCACGTACACATACATACATACAGGCATGTTCCTTATTTTTCTGTTTTCACAAAGCATTCTCTCTCCATTGAAATTATTTCACAGAAGTACCAAGAGACAAGAACACCCATCTTGCTCATCTATGCATTTTCACGTGTTATTCTGTAAGCATAAATGTTTTCTGTATTCTGTATTATAATCTACACTTTTTGCCTGTGCAAACTGTCAGATCTTTTCAACATTTATGTTCTAGTTTATTGGGCAGCAAGGCTCCTGTATCTAAAAGAGTGCTGCTGTCCAAAGACAGAGGCTTCTCAGAAACTCAATTTAGTACTGTGTACTAGTTCACATCAAGAATCACTTCTGAAAAGTTAACTTATAAAAAAAAAAAACATATAGAAGGTAAAGCTATGGTTGAGAACTTTAAGGAGCCTGGTTCCTGATGAGCCTCTCACGGCCAGAAGCACCAGCAAGAATCCCCAGAAGTCTCAGGGGAGCAGGTGATGTGGGCACTTTGCCTGAGGAGAGGTACCTTAGAGCCTTTGAGGCCACCCAGCTGGTCCTTGTCATTGAGCCCCCACACGAACACTTTGGTTCTTATTGTAGCTGTCGATTCCAGCCCCGCAGTCTTCTTTCTAATAAGGCTAAATAAAAAAGACCCAGGCAGAAATGGAGGTTACTCAGCATCAAGTATTTAAAACACAGAGGAGAAGCAAGCTCAAGCACAGAACACTTTCCAGTTATGCTCAGCACCTCTTTGCAGATTCTTTACTACAATGAAACTCACAGATGTGCAAAAAGATGTCCAAAAAAAAGAGTAATAAGCTCCAGAGGGTCAAAATTTCTAAACATGAACACAGTATCTTTTTTTTTTTTTCGTTGTTGTTGTTTTTGTTTTGTTTTTCAAGGTAGGGTCTTGCTCTAGGCCAGGCTGACCCGGAATTCACTGTGTAGTCTCAGGGTGACCTTGAACTCATGGTGATCCTACTACCTCTGCCTTTTGAGTGCTGGGGGTAAAGGTGTGCGCCACCACGCCCGGCACAATATCTTTTAATAATAAATTTTAATTTTAGTTTTTTATTTTTGGTACAGAACTTTCTATTATATACTATGCATATGCATTCTCTTGCTTTCTAAATACCAAGTTAAACAAAACAACTGTCTTGATGGCTCACAGCAATACCTACCTATCACCAAGATGCACATTACTACACTCTGCAGAGACAGGAAAGAAATGCCCTAACACCACCACTGGAATTAGCCCCGTGGCAATTTTTCTTCTTTTATAGGTCCTAACCTCGATACATGGTTGGTCATTTTGTTCTTCAAAGAAAGAGTTAGGGGATAGAGAGACAGCTCCATTGAGATGATGCATGTTGACCTATGCTAAATCCTCAGTACCCATGTGAAATGCTGGGCAAAAACTTTGAACTAAGAGTCCAAAGCCAGGGAAGGTACAATAGCCTGGCTCTTTAGCAGTTACTACCCACTTATTACTAAGACCATGTGCTTAGTGGAGGGCAACTGGTGACTGTAACGGACACTGACCTCTGAACTCCACACACATGCACAAACATGCACACCACATACACACACAAAAAAAAAACCCTGTTGAAATGGTAAATATTTTACCATAATAAAAAAAGAGAAAAGTGAAAGTCAGTGATACTTAATGATACTTAAGCTATAATATACACTATACCATATACTATACCATTTCACTAGGAAAGTACATTTGGGGACAGAAAAAAAAGGAAAACCACAAAGATATCATCCCCCCCAAAAATTAATAATTCAAGTTTAAAAAGTAAACATTTTTCATTCTCTAATCGTACTTTTTAAATGTATCTTTTTAAAAAATAAAATGTCCTTTTATTTTCTTACAAGGATAGTTAGTTTTGAAAACTCATCAAACATTCTTATAGGTACAAAGCTATTCCCATGTATAAGATATGCTTTACCATGGTGGGGGGGGACCCAGAGGCATTCCCCCCACCCAACGACTGACTACTGCTGGTACAACTCACAGCCCTCAATCCCATGGAGCACACCAGCAATCCCACTGAGGAGGGCCCTCAGTGGAATGGGGGCAGGGAAGAGGGAAATGGTGGTAGCAACACATGACTTGTTCATATAAAGTTTGTACTTAATAAATAATAATAATAAAATTTTTAAAGATATGCTTTAACCAAGTATGTGCTTTTGTGAGTGAATGTTGGAATGAGGCAGAAGGAAGTGGGCACTGGGTATCAAATGGCTCTCACCTCCCACTGCTGCCTTTGTCGTCTTCTTCCTCCTCATTATCTGAAGCTAAGAAAGGAACCGCAGCCAAATCCTCCTCCTCTGCTCGGATCCGGCCCAGCAGGATGAGACCATGGATTTTACAATCAATTCCAGAGCTTCTACACTGTTTTATTGCAATTTCAATGTACCTGTGGTACTAGAAGAGAAAACTATGAGCCACAGATTTTATTTATTTATTTATTTATTTTTTGCAGTGCTGAGGACTGAACCCAGAGCCTTGCACTTGCTAGGTAAGTGCTCATCCACTGAGCTAAATCCCCAAATGAGTCACAGATTATTTTTTTTTAGACTTAAAGACACACAAACAGTTTCTGGAGAGCAGTTCATTTGAGGCACGGGACATGTGGGCATTTAGAGCTCCTTTACCTAAGTTAGAAATATCAAGTGAAGGATCAAAGTTAGTGCAGTCACACTGAGTAAAACTGGCCTTCAGAAGAAGTTATAAAATTCATCAACCGTATCTGTTCAAGGCTTGAGCTCTCACCCATTTACTTACTAAACTTAAATAGGCTGAGAGCCTCAGTATATTTAATGTGTTAGAATACTGTGTGCACCCTGTGAGGAAAGATTTAGTGGAGGATTTCAAATGGGAAAATATTGTGTTGACCTGTCCTTTAAATGAACCCTCACTGATTCTCTTAGAACTTTCAAGAGGCACAAAAAACTTGGGTTCTGTATGGAAATCATTTTATGATGAACTGTCAAGTTCAGCACTTGAAGCAAAAGGTGTGACAACAAAAAAAAAGTAATGTATATCATATATATAGTCAGAAAATTCACCACAAATAAAAAGATATTTAATAAAGGCAAAAACGTGTGGGTGCAAAGAGCAACTGCATTTAAACACCTCACAACTTTTTATAGGAGCATGTGCCCATGTTATTACCAACAATGATGACAGTGAATTCTACCTTGTTTTTCAAGGTAATCTGATAAACACCAATACTGAATTGGGTAAAACAAGATGTTGAAATAATGTCAAATCTTAAATATGGCCCAGCTACCTCAGCTGGCATAGCATGAGATTCTTAAAGCAGATATAATAAATTATTTAAGAGGGAAAAAAGTGGGCTGAATGCTGGTACATGTTCCTTATCACTTGCAAATCACCCCAAAGGCACATGACCACAGCAACTTACCTCTGTGCAGTCATTCAGAAGGGGCACCGTGGTGTCACTTTGGTTGATATTAATTGTCTTTAGTTCAATTAGGTTATTTAGGGAATTTCCACCTAGGACAAAAGGTTAAGAAGAATCAAAATGAATTTTAATAAAAGTTGGGAGATAGGGCTGGAAAGATGGCTGGGCAGTTAAAGGTAATTGTAAAGTCTGCCAACATGGTTCAAGTCCCAAGCTACACATGTAAGCTGGTCACAAAAAGTGGTATAAATATCTAGTGTTCATTTTCAGGGGCAAGAGGCCCTGGCATGTGCATATGTATGCATACACACATATACAAATAAATAAGTGTTGTTAGGAGACATTGCTTTTTGAATAAATGAATTCAGTTACCTGACACCACAACCAGAGAAGGCATGTAGCTACTGTCAGCAGGATCCACTATCATTTTTAATCTATGAACAAGAACATCTGGGAAAATCTCCAAACGAATCCAATGCTTAAATTAAAAAAAGAATTATCAAATTTAAGTAATATTCAGCTGCTAATGTATTGTAAATCTTCCCTTACCCTGGCAGAAACAATAGCATTCCCCCATCACTAGCTATTAGAGCAAAGTTTAATTGCAAGCCCCCAAATTGATATATTTCTAGACTTCTGACCAAGTGTGGTCCTTTTAGACCAAAAACAGATACAGTGAAATTAAGAAAATGGCCCTCTTTCTTAAGTGTGGCCTGCTAGCCCACAGGGTGCCAAACACACATATGAACGAGCTCTCCATTGGCCTGTGTAGAGAAACTTCCCACAGGAGAATAGGAACTCATAAATTTGATGCATGAAAGAAAAAGGAAAACCCTACTGCATCTTTTATCAACTGGCCTGTGAAATAAAACCCATTATTTATAGCTTAAAATATGACAAAAAACTGTATGCCATATTATTCTGTAATTTTAAAAGAATTTATGAACTAAAATATAAAATGAGTACTGGTGGTGTATTAGCAAAACTGTGCATTCTTCAAAGTTCTATGCAAAAACTTAAAATGCAAGCCCTTCTAGTGAAAGTGTCTCCTGGTACACTCCAGGTACATTACCTTTCCCTGAGACCCAGATGACTGCCAGCAGGGCTCGCTGCCATCAATGAGACGAGAAGCCTGGTTCACAGAAGATGACACATTCAGGCTCTTCACCATGCGGGACCAGCTATCCAGCAGCATTCCTGGCTGACTACTGTGACAACGTTTCAGTTGCTTTCCAGAGCGGCCACAAAATACAGCAGACTGACCTGTTCCAGTGGTCAAAAAGAGTGAATACTTGAAGAACTGAGACAGAATCTTCATGATGGAGAAATAAGAATATTACATTGATGACCCTCTAACTATATAGAAGATGGCTTCAAAGGAAGCTAGTTAATACCTAAAACAGTTTCAAAAACCCTACTCAAGATATTTTATACCAATTCAAGAGATGAATTCCATATGTTAGTATAATTTATTCACTTATATTTTCCCAGATAATAGCAAAGCAATATATTTCCAAATAAAAGGTTATGTTTTGGCCGTCAAAGAAATGTTTCAGATGTAGCTTAGTGATACAGCACTTGCCCAGCATGCTGAAAGCCTAGAGTTCAATCTCTAGCACTAAGAATACAAAATGAAAAATGCTTTCATAAATACAAAAAACTTACATTCATTAATGGTAAATTCAGAAACTCAACTAGTTTGCCTATCCAGGACAACTAGAAGAGTCAGACAAAGCATTCGGGAGTAAATAAGCATCTTTCAACATTATCAGAATTAGTGAGAGAACAAACAGTTACAATGCCAGAACCTGAAGAAGGCTGGAAACAGATGGAGGTGCCTACAGGAGGCACACCCAGGGTCAGAGTAGGGTCTTCCCTTACGACCCTTCTGACAGCCTTGAAAGTGGAACAGAAAGTGAACCCCAGAGAAAAACAGGGGGGCATGGATTTCCACCTAAAATTAACTGAATTAATGAAAGTGACCTCAGTCATAACCCAAATACCTGACAGAGCAGCCCTCCCTCCCCTTCTCTGGACAAAGTGAACAGTAAGTTCCTTCTTTGAAAAGACTAACTGATAAAAATTCATGACATACTGAAAAAGAAGTATTCAAAAAAGGAGAGAAAGTATTCAAGATTCAGCTTTACAGAGTCTATAGATACACACACACACACACACACACACACACACACACACACACACACAATACAATAGTAGAAACACAGATCAGAACAATCACATAGAACTAAAAGCCCAAAATAACCCACGTGTCCATGACCAACAGGTTTTCAACAAATGATCCAAAACTGCTCAATGGGAAAAAGACAAAAGCTCTATGTAATTCTTGCCAATAAAATATATAAGACAATCAATGAAGACTCATTTTTCACCAACTGCTACTGCACCCAACTAAATTTAGGAGATCGTTCTAATTTTTCTTCATAGAAATACAACAAACCTTATTCTTCTAATCAATCCCTTGATTTCTTTTTTTAAAGGTGGGTAAAGAAAAACCTGGGCAGGATTTTCCCTTCTAATTGTGCTCACTCTATGATACTCACTCTATACATAGAACCTAATAAGAATAAACTCCAGGGCTGGAGAGATGGCTCAGTGGCAAAGGTGTTTACCTGTAAAGCCTAAGGAACTGGGTTTGATTCTTCAGTATCCATATAAAGCCAGATGCACAAGAAACTCCAATACAGTGGTGTCTACAGTGAATATTTTACCAGTAATATCTGATGGAAGAGAAAACATAACCATTTTTCCCTACCTGGTTCATTTATTCTGCCAAATGTATGCCTGGTATTGTGTTTTTTGGTCTTAAAACACATTTCACAAAAATCAAAGTCATCACAATTTCTGCATTTGAATCTGGATCCATTGATAGGAAACATCTGACAGCCATCACACCTATTATTAAAACAGTCAGTGAGTTGACAAGAATTAATGAGGTTATTTATTAAACTTAATATACAAGAAACTCTTCTCCCAAAATAAATCTAGAAATCATTAAAAAATTGAAACTCACGTAACCCCAGGATGAATGCTAGGCACCAACTCCATTTCTGACAACAAGCCAGTCCAATGAGACTGTTGAGGGAAGTCCACAATGATATCTTTCCCATTGGCACTAAAAGCTAGGACAGACAAAAAGGAAATTATTTAAAACACATGCTTTCTTTTCCTGAAGTGTTCATCATCCATATATTTATATATTACTTTTTATTGACAACTTCCATACATATAGACAATACGTCATGGTCGCTACCCCTCTTTTCTCCCCTCCCAAATTCCTACTCTACTGAATCCATTCTTCTTTCCTGTGTGAGACACTTGTAGCACTAATGTAAACCTGTATTTGAAATTAACTCACCTAATGATATAGTATACTGTTTATTCATATTTTATAAAGTGTTTCTCTTTTAGATACATGTGCTAGGATACTCACGAATTCCTAATATGATACCCAACATTAAGATAGCTTCAAAATAATTGGGAAAGGGGACCCCAGGAAGAAACAATTTAGGCTCTGACCTGACCACTGTTGAAACTGAGTAGGAGTGCCGTAGAAACTCAATGCTCTACTTTTATTTACACAAAACAGTCTGTAACAGTATGGTCTGACAAATGACCCCACAGTAGAACTGACAGAATTCCAAGACAAGGAAACAAGGCTTTTGTATCACTGACAGATCAAGGCAAAAATACTAACCCTCCTTAATCGCATACAATCAAGGTCAAATTGGTTCCAAAAAACAAACAGAACCACATATTCCCCAATTCTGGCTAACAGAAATGATCACTTCTGAACCAATCATAACCAGGTAAGATTTATTAAGACATCCAGTCTAAAAATTAGCCTTAGATTCCTCAAACCCTTCCCACAAACTCAATATGGTCCCTGTTTATCCCCTTACTGAGACAACCTATTTCCTAGGGTATGTGCCTAGGGAATAGCAGTTACTAGGGCACTCATGAGCAAGAAAGCACTAATTCCCAAGGCTTTCTTCACGCTTGTTTGTTCTTACCCTTAAATGGGGGTTAAAAACTGAGTTAAAGGAAAGTTAACATTAAGAATACTGTTGCCTTGGAGATGGGAAGATAGCACAGTGGTTAAGGAACTTTCCTGCTCAGTCTGACGACCCAGGTTCGATTCCCCAGTACCCATGTAAAACCAGATACACAAAGGGGCACATGTATCTGGAGTCCATTTGCAGCAGCTGCAGGCCCTGGCATGCCCATTCTCTCTCAGTCTCTCTTCTCTCTCTCTCTCTGCTTGCAATTAAATAGTACCTTTCACAAGTCCCACGCTCTGATGAGTCACAGACCCCCACTTGTATTTTGGTGTGGTGACAGAAGCTTTGACCCGCACTTTGTCACCAATCTTGATATGAGAGGAAGAACTCGGTGGAGGATAGCCTAGAGTTTTCAATGGCAAATGCAGTATAATTAGCATTCATTTCTAGGAACTCGGTCTCTAAGAAAAATCATGGAGACTTTATAAAACACGTGCTCACCTATCAGTTCCACATGAATATACCTAACCCAGTAAGTTCCCCCTTTCTGCTGCCAGTCACACTGCACATTGAGGTCGTGCAATCCATCTCTATCAAGTTTGATAACTTTGCCCATATCTCCTTCACATACTTCTTCATAAGTTCGGCAGCATCTAACCATCATTCCCACCTAAAATAAAAATAAAATGAAGAGTCCAGTCAAGTATACCTACATATAATATACAACATACAATTCTAAGTGGTAGTCCTCTACTCCTGAGAAAGCTTTAATTTTGTACCCAAAGTGTGTTTTAAGTGTGTTTGCACTAAATTGAACAAGAGTTCCAGGAAAAACTGGCCACCTCTGGGGTAAGAAATAAACAAGATTTATATCAACTATGGCAGTAAAACAAGGAGCTGTCAATGGTTACTCGGTTCACTCAGAAGACTTCTGACTATCAAAAGGAATGAACTAGCTTCTGGGTCACCTTTATAAACACAGAGCACCAAAAGTGTCACCATGAAAATATTCAAAGTCCCACCATCACTGAAAATACATCAGGCACTCATTCTACCTGTCCTATAAATAAATATTGTATAATAAAGAATAACCAGAGTGGATCATTTATTTCAACCAGATACAACTACAGGTGAGAAATTCAAAAGCAATGAGAAAGTTACAAACTGAATCTCCTGCTACAGGTGCTGAGGATTGAACTCGGGATCTCTCGCTTGCACAGAAAGTGCTCACACACACAGAGCCATCTTCCTAGCCCCTAGCCTGATCTCTTATTCTAGTCTCCTCTTCCTCATTCTCACCTCCCTATTATGAGCAGAACTTGTTAGTGCCTTCCACCACCAGAAGGCAGGCTCCCTGAGGGTAGGGGCTTCTGTGTGCTGATGCTGAGCAAGGCTCCAGGCTCAGTGACAACTCACCTGAATGTTCTCTCTCACATACACAGCATAGTCATCATTACTCAGAAAGTCAGCTCGCTTTTTGTAAGTCTGACTCTCTGTCACAACAGCACCAGCAGCCTACAAGAATTAGACACATTAAACCAATGGAGAATGAGACAAATCTACTTTTAAAAAGACAATGGAATTTATAATACAGAGAAACAAACTATGAAATACTAGATTTCTTTATAAAAATCTTTACATTTTAATAGCAATAGCATAGTACACAAAAATTTTCCGAAGCTTTTCTAAACTAGCCTTAAGAAACTCAGGTCAAAAGTCATACAAAGCATGATTTCGTTTGTTTAGTTGGTAAGGAATTTTTGGGAAAGAGTTTCACTATAGACATGTTTGTTGTTTAAGGAGGGGGAGTGGACTATGTTTTCAAGGCTGGTCTGGAACTTCAGGGCTATGCACCCAGATCAACCTTGAACTCATGATTTTTCTCTCTTCATCTCCACAGTGCTGGAATTATATGCACACACTACCAACTCCAGCAGGAAGGTTGTATTTTAAGCATACAGTGATGTTGCCAAGCCTGGCTTTGAATTCCAAGGTTCAAGTGATTCTCGTTTCAGCCTCCAAAGTAGCTGTGGGACGACAGGCAAGTTCTGGTTCAAAACATGGTGTTTTTCAATTGTTTTTTAATACCTTCTAATAGCTTTCCACCATCCCTTGATGTTTATACAAAGGTCTGTGTGAAAGTCAAAAGTAATTGTGTTGGAAAAATCTAATCATTACCTCAGTAGCGAAACAATCAGCTTCATTTTGTGCCTAGCAGAACCGTAACAGACAGGAAAACCAACATACAAGATAATGAGAGGAGATACAGGCTGACACATGGAAGCCCCTCACCACAGGGTAGGCTGCATCATCCAAGTCCTCCAGCACCTCCTCATCTGAATACTCATCAGACACTGTTTCTGGATCTGAGAGCTCTGTCACTTGGACATCAGAGTGGTCTAGGAGCCACCCAACCAGGGCCTCCACACCTAAGAGCAAGCACACAGCTGCCATGAGGACCAACACCACAGAAACATGAAACCGCAAGCAAACCAGAACCGAAAGGTGAGTGTCACACCTGGCAAACCAGAAGCATTCCCAGAAGAGCCGGTGAGTGATTTCAGAGCAAACTCAATGTTCCTCCTGGGAAAGCCCATTTCCATGAGCTGTACCACAATGGGCAGAGCAGGAACCGGGGACTGCCTGCGCTTCTTCACCCTGGTGGGATGGATGTGCTGCATGGACACTGGCGTGGTAGCCTCACTGGAGCTGCAGTCTTCAAAGCCCGGGCTTGTAGGATGTGTGGACTCCACAGCCAAACACTGGCAGACGGCTAATGCAGCAGCCTGAGTAGACAAGAGGGTTCTGGGAGGTTTGTGGAAACGCCCTTAGCTAACTTTTACCATCTAACAAAATGAGAATGATCAACATTTACTAAGAACACCACAGAAAGCCCAACTGATATGACCATCTTATGAATTAAAAAAACCTGTTAGAAGATTGAAAAGCTAAGTATCATAGTCAATGCATAGTAACGATCTAATGGTCAAATAACCATGCTGACTCTTTCTGCACACAGCTAGAGAGCCTAGTATATTAGTCAAGTATCAATGCCCACTAAAAAAAACTTCATCGCAGCCCCAAGTTCTGATGGAGAAACACAGTAAAAGAAACCTGAGGGGCAGGGAGAAATACGTCCCCTGGCTATAACTGGGCACTCTATTTCTGGCCACAGGTAACCTGCTCTTCAGACACAAAGGACACAGGACTCTATGGGCAATTACTCAGCAAACAATAAATACTGGAGAGTAAATATGGTTTTTAAAAATAAGTGATATAAAGAACACTTGGGAAGCATATTTCAATGAATCAGTGAACATTATCACCAGTTTGCAGCGGGGAACTCACCTACACACAAGACATGTACGTACCTCTTCCCTGAACTACTGGGGACTAGTCTACACAGCACGTGTACCTCTTCCCTGAACTACTGAGGACTAGTCTACACAGCACACGTACCTCTTCCTTGAACTACTGGGGACTAGTCTACACAGCACACATACCTCTTCCCTGACCTACTGAGAACTAGTCTACACAGCACATGTACCTCTTCCCTCAGCAGCTTTGTTTCCTATGACCAGCTACGTCATAGCACTGAAGCTAATGTGGAAGAAACTGAGGACATTGTAGATCCTTTCAAATCTTAGACATGTCAACTGCCTGGAGTTGTACAGTGGTGACAGCCAGAGTGGGCTAGGCATTCTGTTTCTACTAGTGGAGAACTAGACTGTACTAACTCCATGCTGATGACAATGCTGAACTCTGGACCACATGCTTTTAAAAACTAAGGGAACTGGAGAATAGCTCAAGCAAGCAAAGGAATGGGTACAACCCACGAAAGAAGGCAAGCCAGCAGGCAAAATTAACATTCAACCATCATGTTGCATTTAACCACATTGTTTCAAAAACTGCAGTCAGAGGCTGGAATAGATGTCTGTCCAAGAAACAAAAGAGAGAAAAAACAGACAGACAGACAGACAGACAGACAGACAGACACACACACACACACACACACACACACACACACACACACACACACACACACACACACACACAC